>VDFB02069536.1:14775-64500 GCA_007258455.2 Sequoia sempervirens
TTGTGTCAGGTTGGGCCTTCGCAGAATCTTCCAGAGTGCATTTTCAGGAACTTTCTATTTTTAGAAAGTTAGGTCAGGCGAAAGCTGCTATTTTGGGCAGGGCACCTGGTTCAACTATTCAGCTTAGAGTCGACCCAGTTCTGCAGTTTGATGATCAGACGGAGAAATAAGGAGTATTTAATGGTTTATTAAATATTAAATATTTTGACTTTATATTAAAGTCACTTTATTGAAATATTTAAATATTTAATTAATTTGGCCTATTATAAAGTATTTATTATACTTTATAATAAAGTATTAAATTTTGACTTAATGAATATTTATTATTCATTAAAATAAGACGCCATTTAATTATTAAATATTTCTCCTAAGTGCTAAAGGCGAAATAAATCATTTTATTAAATGATTAATTTAAAAGAGCTTTGGGTCGAATTTTCTCAAGGAGTATATATTTTCAAGAAAGACAAAATCGAACCATTATGTTATTGCTATTCAACTTTGTCTTTTTGCTCTGAGCATTGGAGTTTGCAAACCCTAGGGTTTCTGGCAGACAAACGTTTCTGGAAAACGAAAACTCTTCAGAGATTTGGCAGACTGAGGCTGTGCAATACCCGCTAAAGCTTGCACTTGGTGATTTCACACAGAGGTCACAGATTGGGCTTATTCATCTATTCAGACAAAGATTTACAGAGTTATTCATCTGGCAGTAGAGGCGACTTTACCAGGGGTCTTTATTCAGAGATTTGGCATTTATTCTTTGAGGCCGTACTACTTTATTAGCTGCTGCAATCAGGCCGTACATTTCTGTACTTGCAGGCCGTACATTTTTGTACTTGCAGGCCGTACCATCATTTCTTGAGAGTTTTGCCTCCCGTCTTCAGATTCTTGCACTGAGATCTAGGCGCCTTGGTTTACTGGAGACTTTGCATTGGGTTTCGAGCCTGGAGATTCATCCATTCAATCTAGCCATACCATTTCTTCAGTCTGGCATCTTGCTGCAGCCGACATCAAGTTCTTTAGAAAATAATTCATTTCTTATTCATTTGTCAATTTCCATTATTGTAAAAGCTCTAAAAAAATAATAAAATGGTGCGCCCATGTTCTCTGAGCATATTTGAGCTTGTTTCATGAAGTTTAGAATTTATTTGAATTTATTAGCATTTTAGAAGAAAATCGCAGCTTTTAGTTCATTTGCAAAAATCCATCAAAACACAAAAAAAATCAAAACTTGCAAAAACAAAACATTATCAGTTTGGGATTCGGGTTGAGAACCACCAGGGTTCTTACAGGATCCTATAGAACTAAGAATAAACTAAGCCAGAGATTTCTGAGAAATAATTTCTAAGACAAAAACGTTTTTCTGAAGACTTCTATTATTGCCGAATGTACTGAATGCAGAACATTAATGATTTCTATGTTTGCATATTCAGATTTGAATCATCTAATATATGATAGAAGACTCGCTTCCAAGAGATGCGTCTCTTGAGAAGACGTGTCTCCACACGTGGAGGCACGTCTACTCAAGAGACGTGTTCTTTAAGAGCGCGGGTTCTTCTCTCAACTAAAGTTAATTCGGATTAACAAACAGAGATACCCTTACGCATGGCAGATGTGTTAAAATACTCCCTAATTTAAACAATGCAATATCATAATATCATACGATTTTTATACATGCTTTATAAAATTTGTTTAATTACTTATTTCCAGAAAAATATGAAAGGTATTAGGTCTTATACAAACGATGATGATGCTTAAGCAATCATCGTTTATATCTTATCTAAGCTACCATTCATTAACAGAGATTATCTAAAACAAAAGAAAAACCTGGGTGATGCACCGGAAAAGTTGACAACTTAAGCAATTCTTAACAAAATAGAACAGAACAAAGGACTTTTAAAATAAGCTTCAATACACACAATTAATCTTGAATGCAATAGGTAAGAGGTTTAACATCGCTTTAGGTTGAACATCCACAGAAAATACTATGCCAAGAGCTAACTAAGCCACATAACGCTTTATTAAGTGTTTCAAAACATACACAATTTCATTCAGCTTCAAAGGTTAACAACTTGTGCAAAAGAATATTGCAAGACTATAATTAGTGCTTGAAGACTGTTCAAAAGATCCTAATTTATAATTACAAACCCAAAGGCTTTATTCAATTACAAGTGCTGCTTGTCCATTAAAAACATGCCATGTGTCATAATAGTGAGTTATAAGGTTAGAAGTGGCATCAAAATGTGAAATATGCCTTGCAAATGCTTTACCTATGCCCCAAATTGGCTAAATATAATTTTCCCGTCTTTATTTTTCTTCTGGAAGTTCATTGAATATATTTAATTCCTTTTGCTGCAAACAATTTTCTGTTTTGGCGGCATCGTTGACCACTTTCTGTAATGAATGCCTTGATACGATAGTAGGACAATCTTATTTGTTCTTTGCTGACTCTCTGGATGATCTGCACCTGCCTTAGGTTCTCAAACAATTATTTTGCTCTTTCCTTATGAGGTGGTTAGCTTGTTCTTCTTGTTTCCTTCATCTAGCATGTAGTAATTCTGTGGGAATGAACGGTTTGGGATTGTCCTTTTGCTATGCATTCTACAGTGGTCATAGTTTCAAGAGCTTCCAATCTGTAACATATCTCCAGATCTCTGCTCACTTGCCAACACTTGCCAAGTGTAAAGATGCCTTGGGGTGGGGTCCATCCTTGCTTTGCTTTTCATATTTGCAACTTGCTAGCCCTTGGATACAACTTATGTTTTTAGATCAACAGTGATCTGAAATTCTTTACAAGCTGTCAAAAACAAAATCTCTTAAAAGTGCAACAATGTCAGATGATCATTGGTTGTCAGAAGTTTTGGAAAGATTGGTGTCTTGTCTTTCTCAAAAGTTATCTGATTTTTGTATCTTGGCTTTGATCGATGGTGGGTGCAACACTTAAAACAAGCTCAAGATTTTCTTACGAAAAAGCTTATTTTTGCAGGAAGGTGCAACCTCCTAGCTTAAAACAATAGAATTGAGGAAGAACTAAAGAACAGAGAAGTGAGGGAGAGAGGAGAGAGAGAGGGAAGGTCAAACCAGGACTATAGGTTGTAGAAATTGAGAGCAATGTGATCTTGAATTTGCCCCAAGCATCCTCAAGAGGCATCTCAATCTATTCTAGCTACTCATGACTTGCTGATAATTCCACAACTTTTTTATATGAATATCCCCAAACTCAGACAATTGTCTGGTGTGTTAAGACCTTGAACTCTGCCAGTGGCTTCATAACATTAATTATATCCTTGGCGGTTGGGGCTAGAAGCCATCTTTGAAAACTGGAGCCATAATTTTTCTTCTATTCAAGCAGTGTCTTGAAATCCTTCTTTTTTATAGTCTTGTTCTTGGGTCCCCATATGGATAGGAAATCAATTTGCAGAAGAGCATTAAATTTTGCACTCATTTGGTTCACTTGGAGGGCCAGTGCACCCAGTCTCTCTGGCAGCTTTGTCCAACATTAACTTCATTCAAAATGCTGAAATCAAACATACAGTAGCAAACCTATCAGAAATCTTGGCAGCAGAAAAAATTTTGTCTGGCAAGGAGAAAAGCAAATATTTAACTTTTAAGCTATCTGGCCACTACCACTCTTCTGATGATATCATAGCTTGAATATTTAGCTGATCTTTGCCCTACTTTCCATTTCTTTGGAAAATCACCATCTTTTCTTTGACTTGAAGAAGTTCTTCTAGGTGCTATGGTAACTACGCTACTAGTTTCAGTCATAGATGGAAAACTCTCCACAACTTGTGAGTCATTTGGCAAAATGTGCTGAATCGACATGACTCGCGCATTGAATCTTTGCTGAATACTTGTTGAGTCTTGGCTGAGTCCTATAATGAAAGCATAATTCAATGGTTTGAGGATCATGTGACATATTTAGTCTCTGAATTATGAAAAATTGATTAGAATAGACTTATGTGTAATCTAAATGCATTAGTTTTTGTTTTGTTTTGTTTTTTTTTTTTTGTGTAATTATGTTTTTTTTTGGCTGAGTCTTGAGTGTGAGTCAAAATTTTGGGCTACCAAAGTCTGTGCTAATTCTGAGTTTTAGTAACTTGAGCATTCTCAGTAAGGCTTCCACATTCCTCTGGTTGTTCAGAGACTTTTGATTCTGTAGTTTGGCCTTCTCTAGCTTGAGTTGTTATTGATGCATCTTAATCTATATTGACAATAGGTTGTTCTTGTGTTTGTATGTGTACAATAGATAGTTCTTGGATTTCATCAACACTAATTATTGTAGGAATTGAGGCCTTATGCTACTTGTCTTCTTGTGACTCACTTGTTTCTATTCTTATGTTTGTATTTGTTTGTGCCCTTGTGTTTGCTTAGGTGTTTCCTTGATAAATAGTTTACCCATATGGATATCATTCTAGGTGCTTTATTTTCAGAACACCTGTTTAGCTCTTTTAAATTCAATGGTGCAGAAAGTGTCGAATACTTAGAATCTGATGGTTCGTTGACAATCTCAACAAGTAGCTCCAACAATAGGTAGAGCATTTTAAAAAAAGGAATCCAAATTGTAGACATAAATTTGAGCTGACAATTCCCTATCACACATTAAAAAATTTCCTGACACCTAACTTGGTGGACAGCATTTTGTAAGCTCTTGTTATTTCTCTTATTCCATAATGTGTTTTGTTGTTCATCGGTTCAAGCTTTGATTAGATCAATGGCTAACGTAACTCTAGCTCTGACGCATTTTAGAAAACCTTTTGAACTTCTGAACTAAAGCATTTTTTAAGCAAGCCCTTGATTGTATCATCTTTACCTCTGCATTAGCTTTTAAGATTGATTTCTGCCAAGGGATTCTCTCAATATGATCCTATTCTAAAGGCAGCTAAGGTTAGAGCTTCGAGTTTTGTCAGGCAACAAAATTAAGGGCAACAACCTGTAGAATGGTAAGATTGTACAAGAAGAATTAGGAAGTACATGGCTTATAATGCAAGGAGAAAAAGGAATGTGCACAGTAGTGTATAACAAATTCATAATTGTTAGGGGTATTTCTTCAAATGCATCTTGTTAACAGAGATCAGAAGCATTCTCCATTTAGCCTTGCAAGTTTGAAAGCATGTGTTTGCTTGCATTCAACAATAATATAAGTTATTTTCTAGAGCACACCAAATTTAGATTGTTGAGAAGGATGAGTTTATCCTTGTCTCATTTCAAAAGTAGATCATGATTTTGAATTCTTACAAGGTAGCTCTTGATTGAACCCTCATTTTACCAGTTGTTGGAGATCAAAAACTAATCATAAGCTTCTTCTTGTTTCTCTTCTAGCCTAACAATTTCTTCCAGTTGAACAATCATGGCATTATTATGCTTAATTTCTAACTGATGGATAATCTCTAGTGTGGGAAGGTCTATTTCAAGAGGAAGTTTAGCATGTTTACTGTAAACCAAAGCATATAGATGATGTTCTGATTGGTTATTTAGGTGTAATTTTGTCTGCCAAAGAGCAATCTTTAGTATGTCATTGTCTCCAGTTATTCTCAATTGTTCTCTTAATAATCTGGAGAGGATTCTTATTAGTGGATTTAACCAAACCATTTCCTTGCAGATAATAGTTGGAAGAAGTCTTCGTGTACATGCCTGATTTGCCTGAAATGCTAGTTACATTAGATCCAATAAATGCCTTAACATAGTTAGTTATAATCGTAGAAGAGACCTCAAATCTTGTGACAACACTTCAAAAAATACCACAATCACCTCCTCATTAGCTTGCTTTAGGTGAACAAACTCAGCCCATTTGGTGAAATAATTTGTGGTGATTAGGACCCATTTATGTCTAGCACTACATGGAGGTTTGATCAGCCTTAAGGTTATTTTTTGTTTGTTTGTGGTGTTTACCAATTGGGCTTAGATAACAAAACAATGTAAGTTGTAGATTTATTCCAATGAACTTTGCATTCCAATGAACTTGGAGTGCATGCATATTTACTAGACAACAATTATTTGAGCCTTCTTATGGATTTTTGTGTGTTTTAGTTAAAAGAATCACTTGGTTTTTGGGTAGTCCCAGTGAAGAGCACAAAAGATTTACTGAGAGGGGGGGTGAATCAATAACTCTACAAAATTTTACCCTTTACAACCTTTATCAACTTCAAATTCAAATACAAATCAACTATGCAAGAATATCTCAATATGAACAAGTTGACACCAAGATTTTACGTGGAAACCCTTTTGGAATAAAACCACGGTGTAAATAATGTACTTTATGAATTATATAAACTTTTACAGTGAATGTAGGCACCAACCTACTTGAATCACCAAATATGTAGTTTAGTAGGCACCAACCTACAAAGAGCACCAACCCTTAATTCTGATTTAGTAGGCGCTAACCTACAAGGAGCACCAACCCCTAATGTAGTAAGCCCAGATGACTTAACCCTGTAATTGATTTTTTCTTTGCTGATGATAATTTTCTGATCTGATGTTTTTGTTTTGTTTTGATTGTTTTTTTTTTTTTAATTTTTTGTGTTTTTTGAGATGCAATGCTTTGAAAAGTAAAATGCTGATATCACCAAAACTTGAACAGCTAATAGAGATTTGCATGCAAATGCAAAATAACAATCCTTTATTACTTCTATCAGCTCTAACAAATTTTTATTTACATTTGATCATTATTCTTTGACATGCAAGAAATATAGACAAGATTATGAAGAGAACCTGATGGACGCCTAGAAACCCTTGATCAGATTTTTGATGCAGCAGACCATGCACTTTTTCCAGCTTCTTTTGTTTGCAAAATGAGTATCTAACCCAGCCATACTAGGTACAAATGAAAACAGCTTGAGAGGAGAGGTGTTTCTTCCAAGATGATGATGTTTTGTCCTTCCCAGGCCGTACGGCTTTCTCACAGCAATAAATGCACTCAATAGATTGTTCTTATCACCTCCAAAGAAGAATGATGGCTGCTGTTTGCTTTAATAATCAGACTATAAATCTGATATGCAAAACTTCTGATAAACACATGAATATTCTTCAAATCTGCTCAATGGAGACTCCTGAATGAAGCCTCTCTTTTGCCAAAATTTGGTGGGTCTTCCACCACCTCAAATCAGCTATTCCATTGAAGATTTTGTGTTCTCCAATGGTGGATGAAATCTGAAACCCCAGCTTCAGGTGTTGAAACTCAGCCAAAAAGCAAAATCAAGTCTTCACACAATGAAGTCGATTTTGCAAGTGGAGTTTATATACTTCCTTTAAAAGTTCGATTTCTTCATGTGGCTTTTTGGTCATTAAAAATAACATAACTCCACTTTTAAGTTGAAGTTAAACTTTGGCTTCAATTAAATAATATTTAAAACACTTTATGAAGGTAATTGCCTCATTGACTTTAAGTGGCCCCCATTTTATAAAGTTAATTAATAACTTTATAATAAAAGCTCTTATTATTAAAATGTCATTAATGCCTCTTCCCTTCATTAGTAAATTATTAAATATGTCATGATTAATTGTGCCACTCATGTCACTGCCAAAGTCAGGAGTCCAGGTGCCCTGCCAAAAATAGTATGGCCATAAATATCACTTACTATAAATAGTAAGTGTCCAAAATTGAGCCAATGAACAAATGCAGATGCTAGAACCTGAACCCACGAAAACCACTACCATGTGTAATGTCCCAAATACCAGGGAAACAGTCCAGATGGATCCTCTAATCGAAACTGCTAGCTCACGAGGGTCAAATGATGAGCTAACCCCTGAACACTAGATATTGACTAAGGAGGGGACATTACACCTAATGTTCGTAGGCACCAACCTACCGGAGGCTCCAACCCCTGCTTGCGAAGCACCAACTTAGCAAAAATAATAACTGAAAGAACAATGCTCCACCTTCAATGTTGCTTCCTCAACAGATGATGGACAATTCTGCTCAAACAGCCTTCTGCTATACTCTTCACTTATGGATCTATCATATATTCCTTTTCACAAACTGTGTCTTCTTCAACTTGCACCAAATCTACATAAACTCCTCTTGGACTGTCTTTGAATTACCTTCATAAATCTGAAATATATTTTCCCTTTTAACTCTTGTCAAATCTGCCCCAATTGTTGGAAATGTTGTCATTGATGTCAAAGTGAAAAAGATGGAGTCATTGATGTCAAGGTAAAGCATGAAGATGTATTCTAGTTGCAGGCAGATATTTTATGTGTAACGAGGAAATAGAGGCTCACCAAAAGATAGCAAAATAAGAAGACAAATAAGCCAAGATTTCCATGAAAATTGACGAAGTATTTCAAATAGTTTGATCCATTCAAACATGGAATACAAGTTTGATCAAACAGATTTATTATCTTAATTAAGGCAGAAATTACGATATAACAGCAGTTAATAATCTACAGTATGAGAGACTTTAAGATGAAAAAATTTAAAAAAACAATATGATAAATGTCCATTTATAGAAGGCAGCATTTTACAGATTAATAAGGATTATTAATCAAGCAACTATTTGAAGATCATTTATAAAATCAAAAAAAGACAAAACCAAAAAGAGAATAAGACAGAAAAAAAAAAAAAACCATAAAAGACGAAATAAAGAAAAAGACAAAAGTCAAAAAGGCAGTGATTAATATTTGAAAAGGTATGCAGCAATTTAGTTATGAACAAATATGTATTTTAAAAAACAGCATTGGGTATAAAAGGACAAATGAATAAGACAAAACCAAAAAGACAAAAATAAAATGGTGCGATTTATTTTAAGAAGAGGTGTCTTTGAAAAGGTGCAATCCATATCCAGATAAGTCAAAGTCAGTTAAATAAAAGACAAACTAAATGAAACGTCAGCTTTATAAGGTGCGATTGCTCTTAAATAAAATCTATCTCATAATGTAATGATGTCTTAATGAAACTGGAAAAGGTGCGAAGATAAGGAGTAATAAGGTTTTTAATAAAAATCTGTTACTTAAAAAAGTGAAATAATATAAGCATATGACGTATGATTGAAGAAGAGTGATCTGTTCTTATCGAAATTTAAAAAGGTGATAAAAGTTTAAAGATAAAAATTAAAGATCAGAGTATATGTCATCGAATGGCTTGATAAAAGTTTAATAAATCAAAGTTTAGAAGAGGTGTAATTTGAAAATTGAAAAGATGGAAAAGTAAAGGGTGCAAGAACAGATTTCAAAAGATATGAACTTTCATCAAAAGTTGCAATTCATGACAAACATATATAAGTGTGATTCAATTCAGATTTGCAAAGGGCGTTTTGTGTGAGTGTATTTAATGCTATATCTTTGAAACACATTCAGGTGTAGAGTGGGTTGAGTGTTGAGGAACAAGAGATATATTATCTGAACACAAGCAGGTGTTGATGGCTGATTAAAGAATTGCAGTTTATGTGTGTGTTGTGTGGGGCTGTGTGTGATTAAAGATAATATCATTCAAGCACATGCTGTATGTGTGAGTGTAGCATGGAATAACTGCTATATCTGAAGTAGAGATTGCTGTGTGGAGAAATAAAAGTTATATCATCAAAACACAAGCAATTATGTGCTGTGTGGAACAACTCTAAGTCACAATCAGGTGTGTAAAAGAAGGCTGTGTAAAACAAGACAGCAAGGGGGACATGACAATGAATATCATCTAAAAGTGCAGATTAAGAAGTGTGAGAGTGTGATATGTAAAATAAAATATCATTCTTATACCAGCGTCTCATGTGGAGATTTAAGAGGAGGATATATGCAAAATAATCAAAGAAATACTTTCAGATTTAGAGAGAGTTTGTGGAGCAGATTCTCAGTTGTATAAAGGACAGAATGAGGAAGAATTTGCAGCAGTTATATATCATATGTGTGATGAGACTTATACAGATATAAAAGAGTATATTTGCAGATTTCATGAAGGAATTGTGAAGCTTAGTTTAAATCACATTTGAAGAAAGAAATTGTGCAGATGTTGGGTCAGATTTGAAAGATAAGTTCTTGATCAAAATTGTCCATCATTCGTTGGAGAAGCAACATTAAAGGTGGAACACTATTCATTCAAATCATAATCTTTGCTAGGTTGGTGCTTGGCAGGTAGGGGTTGGTACTCCTTGTAGGTTGGTGCCTACTAAATCAGCTTTAGGGGTTGGTACTCCTTGTAGGTTGGTGTCTACTAAATCAGTATTAGGGGTTGAAGCTCCTTGTAGGTTGGTGCCTACTAAATCAGGATTAAGGGTTGTTGCTCTTTGTAGGTTGGTGCCTACTAAACTACTTATTTGGTGATTCAAGTAGGTTGGTGCCTACATTCATTGTAAAAGTTTATATAATTCATAACATACATTGTTTGTACTGTGGTTTTCTCCTGTAAGGGTTTCCACGTAAAATCTTGGTGTCAACTTGTTCATATTGAGATATTCTTGTATAGTTGATTTGTAATAGAGTTTGAAGTTGATAAGAGTTGAGAGGGAAAAATTTAGTTGATATACTGATTCACCCCCCACTCCCTCTCAGTATATCTTTGTGCTCTTCACCAATCTACTTCTTAAATCTGCATGTGTACCACACTAACGCTTCTACACTCAAGAGGAATGACCCTTCACAAGTCTGCAATATTCTTCATATTTGTCTCTGCTCTGTTGTATTTGCTCTGCTTCTGAAAGATATTACTTTATTTCTTACACTTCTTCTTCATAAAAATGTCTCAAGTCTGCTTGCAAATCAGTATTGAATTTTCTTTGTAAAACTGCCTCACATATGCTTTTACATCGAATGATACCCCATAGAATTACATGCACAAATCTACTGGTGTTTACTTGATGTATCCCTTTTCTCCACTCTCTATACTCAGAAAATCTTCATTGAATTCTTTTAATCCTCACACTCAAAAATCTTTTTACATTGGTCTTCAGATAATATACATTTTTACACACAAGGATCTTCTTTTTCTTCCATGTCTACTTCACAAATAATGTGCAATAAAATCCATTATACAATACAGAAAATCTTCAATTAAATCCCATCACATACAACACGTGGTTTTTACTTTGATATGATCTTTATTCCACTCTCACACTCTGCTTTCATAGTAATTACTCTCATATGAAAGGGTGCATCTTTTAGAAGAGAGATATCCTTCTAAAAGGATATGTCTTTTTGCTAAAATTATTTCTCAAAACTTTTCTTAATAAAGCGCTGCTTTCATAGTAATTAATTTGTTTTACTTATTAATGAAGTTGCTTCTTATAATTTATACGTAGCCTTCAAACTGTAATCCTCTTAAGTGAATCGCTACACATTAGTTTATTTAGATTATTACTAACAAATATTTTGCCTTCTCCGCCTATGCACTCTTGGCCGCCAAATCAACATTTTTTGCAGCCAAGTGATCTTCCAATGCTTTCACTCGTTGCTCCCATGCTGCCTCTTTCTGTTGTGTTTCCTCCTCCAAGGCTGCCACCCGAGGCTCCAAGACCTCCAATCGAGCTCCCCTCTCACTGGCAAGCTGAGTTTGTTCGGCCAAGTCATTCTGGATGCTCTTTATGGTAGCAGTGGACTCGTCCTTAACCCTCTGTAGAAGTCGATAGGCATCCACTCTTCGTGATACTGCTACCTCTGTAGAAAATACTTGGCATTTCATGAGAATAAAGACATCCCGAAAGGAAAACTCTATGTAATATAAGCTCTCCAGAACCCCGGCGTCCCGCCCTACTAGTCTCGGTGGTCGACCTCGCCAGACTCTCATCATTGCAGGAGTCTCTCCTGCTGGCCACCCTTCGCTGAATATACGCATGAACTCAGCCTCACACCCCATCTGTACGAATCCGCGGATGCGCTGGACTTCCTGGCCCACTAGAGGAGATCGGCCAATCCTGAGGTCCCTGGAAACCTGTCCCACTCGGATCATCAACTTGCCCATATGCTCTAACTCCTGTACATATCGCTGCACCGTGCCTTGTGGGTTTGATGGGTCTGGTTGTGACATCTCCACAACAAATCCCTTCGTGGAGTCACCCTCCTCGTCCTCCTCATCGCCAGGTTCTGTCTCCTCCTGGGGCGGTTCCCCTACTATCTGCTAAGGCTCATGTATGGTTGTCCTTGGTGCCTTTTCTGTTCTAACCTCCGGGTGTGCAAGTGCATCCTCACCAAGTCTGGCCGTCGCACTTTGCTGAGTGTGCACAACTGATCCTTCCTCACCCCCTAGTCCCTCCGATGGACTCTTCTTTGGCTGTTCTGGCTGCTCGGCCACTTCCAAGGTGAGGCCTACTGATCCCAACCAGCTATCAATCTGGGCTACCCTGAGTGCTCCTGGGGCTGGAGTAGTCTCCTCAATGGCCGCCATCGTTCACCCAGTTCTTGCTACTGAGGTTGCCAATCCTGATGTTGCCGATCCTGGCGGTGGTGTAAGGGAACAGGCCGCTGGCAATATCTCGACTGAGGCAGTGGAACCTGCTGATACAGTGACTGCTCCCTGTGATGTCGTGGTGGCAAGTGGTGCCCACCCTGGCGACGCACCTGGTAGTGAAGCAACTACCCTTAGCATTCGCTCGGCTCCAACTGGCGAAACAGGAAGAGTGAATGTCATTGAGTGTGTGCTGTTCCTGGCTGGCGGTGCGGGAAGAGTAAACCCTGCTGGCTGCAACAATGGTATGTCGATCTCTCCTGCTTCCTGACTCCCTATGGCGACGGACACCTCCTCATCGGCCGGTGGACTAGACTCCGAGGGCGAGGAAGATAAATCAATGGGCTCATCCCTGTCAGATGCATCACTCTGCTCAGAGGCCTCCTCCTCTGATGTTTCCTCTTCCACCGACGCCTCCTTCTGTTTCCTCTTCTTTCTTGAAGCTGTGCCCTTGCCGGCTTGCTTCGCTTCGAGTTCAGACCAGTAAAATACTGTCGACAACCCAGGATCCAGGTGAGTAAGTGGCCGCAATCGACCCCAACTGCTTTCTGGCACCTCTGTGTGAACGACATCGAGAAAAAGGGCTATAGCATGCTGGCTCATGTAGAAGGCCTTATGCCTCTGCGATAAGAAATCTCTCATCCGCTCTGTAAGTAACCTCGCCCAGTTGTACACTCGGCCGACGTGGAGTCCGACCATGTAGTCCACCATCCAGATAGCAATATCCGACGCTCGGCTGGCACCTGTGAGTCGGCATTTCATTAGGTCCAACAAGCACTTCCATTCCGCTGTTGCCAAGTAGTGTTTGCGAAGACCTCTGTTGCCAGCACTCCATATGGTATTCTGTTCCTCCGCTGTCAAATCACTTCGACACACCTGTTTGACCAACAATTCCTTGTGCTCCTGTGTCATCTTCTTAGGTTTGTTCACCCCTATTCCCGAAGCTGGTACGCCAAACACTCACTCGAAGTCCTGCGGCCAAAATGAAATGGTCACTCGGCAACCTCTGTAATCAATCACTGATTTGTGTGTATGTCTGCAATAGTTGTCCACCATTGCCTTCAGCCAAGGCTCAAACTCCCGAGAATTGAAGAAGGGCACTATCACAGCTTTGTCTACTCGAGCGTGTGGAAGCGCAACCTTCAAGGAGTGGTCATCAGAAGCGCTTCGCCACCACTGTTTGCACTCGTTGCCAGTCAGGTTCTCCCATGTCATTGTCTTGCTATCAGTGTCCATCCTCTTTCTTTTTCCAGCCAAGGCTACCTTTGGCTTGTGCTGCACAGCCTTCTTGCCCTTGTCCATCTTTCTATCAGTTCGGCGATTCCAACCGATTTTATAAATCTCGAGACAGTTGTAGAAACTGCCAAAATTATCAAAATTGCCGAGATTATCAAAACTGCCGAACTGATCAAAACTGCCGAACTGATCAAAACTATCGAAATTATCAAAACTGCTGAACTGATCAAAACTGCCGAACTGATCAAAACTGCCGAAATTATCAAAACTGCCGAAACTATCAAAACTGCCGAAATCTAGTAAAGGCTGGAAATGCCGTACGCTTTGCAGGATCTTTGAAATCCGTACGACTCGAGAAATCCATACGATCTGGCAATTTTGTGAAATCCGTACGCTTTGAAGGATCTGTTAAATCCGTATGATCTAGCAATTTTGTAAAATCCGTACGCTTTGAAGGATCTGTGAAATTCGTACGATCTGGGAATTTTGTGGAATCCGTACGATCTGGCAATTTTGTGAAATCCGTACACTGGCAATTTTGTGAAATCCGTACGGCCTGGCAACTCTGGAGAATCTGTACGGACTGGCAACCCTGAGAAATCCGTACGGCTTGGCAATTCTGAGAAATTCGTACGGCTTGGCAACTTTGAGAAATCCGTACGGCCTGACAATTCTAAGAAACCTGTACGGCCTGACAACTCTGAGAAATCCGTACGGCCTGACAACTCTGAGAAATCCATACGGCCTGGCAATTATGAGAAATCCGTATGGCCTGGCAATTCTGAGAAATCCGTACGGCCTGACAATTCTGTGAATTCCGTACGACTTTGAGCTTCTATAAATTCCATACGACACTAGGCTCTTCTAAATTCCGTACGATTTGAGGATTTAGTAATTGATGAAAGCGCCGTACGATTTCCTTCTCTATGCTTGACCTGCTGAATTCGTACGGATTCCTGTGTTCTCTTCTCCCCTCGTGATTTCTGTGTATTTTGCACTTTTGCCAATATATCCTTGGTTGTACGATTTCCTCCTTAGTTGAGTTTTGGTGACTTTTTATTTTAATGTTTCCCGACTTGATATTTCGCCATACTTTATTCCCCTCAGCAGTTTTCTCCCCTGGCCGTACGATTGGGGTTTCTGTATTTATTTCAATTCCAACTTTATTTAATTTGAGCACTTTCTCCCTTAGGCGCCCACTTCTCATTACTGCTTGTATTTTAATTTTTCGCATTTTAATACTTCTTTTCTTGGTGTCCAAGTCGTTTAATTTATTATTTAATTTTTTCTCCGTTCTTTTACTTTCTTTTCTGACTGCCTTCTCATTTCTTTTATTTTTTTCTTCTTTTTTCTTTTTTCTCCATTCACCTTGTTCTTCCTTATTTACTCTTTTATTTTCCTCTATTCTCTGATGTCTCATAGCTTTTTTCCTTTCTATTTTTATTTTTTCCCACTTCTGTTCATTTTCTCTCTCCTCCCTTCTCTCTTCTTTTCTTTTTTTCCTTTCTTCATCTCTTTTCTTTTTTTCTAATTTTTTAATTTTTTCATACTTTTCATTTTTTAACTCCACAATTTTTTCATCTCGTACCTGTTCAAACTTGTGGACTAGCGTATCGTCCAGTTTTGAGACTCTTCCTTTGTACTCTCCATACTCGGCCGAAAGTTTTTGGCTGGGCCTTCCCTCTTCTTCCTTGATTTCCCCGATTTGTAGCATGTTGCACTCTCTGTGGAACACTTCATAGTCTTCCATCTGCCAATGAAATAAGCCATTCAGCGAGCTTGTCTCGTCCTCCGAACAACTCTCGAGTTCAAGTACGCCTTCGATGTTTGGTTCCATAGCTTTCCTTCCTTCGTCCATAACCGATTCACCTCCATCCGATTCAGATCCGGAGGAAGCCAATTCTTCGCTCACGGCCTAGTTCTTCAAGTCGATGACATACTTCCCCCCATTGTTCTCGATCGAGAGTGTGTTCCTCTTCCAATTATGATTTTCCTTCGCCGCTATCAGCCATCCTCTCCCAAGTGGTGCATCGTACTCTTTCCTCTGTAATGGGATGACGACAAAATTTAGCAAAAACTGTTGTGTCCCGATCGTCACCTTCTGTGCCATCAACATTCCCAACGGCTTGATACCATGTTGATCAGCGCCAACTAGTTGGAATGTCGGCGGCCAGAGTGTAGGCTTCCCAAGACTCTTCCATGTGTCTTCGGGTAGTACGTTGACTCCTGATCCTCCATCGATGATAGTATTTGTCAAGATATTCCCTCTGATTTCCATATGCACGACCGCTGGCATCTTCCCGATGTTCGTTGTGAGCAATACCGGGTCGATTGTTTGTTCACTGTACGGTGGCGGTTCTGGTATCAATTCTTTCCTTCGTTCCTCCAATCGCGGTTGCTTGCCATCCTCGACGACGTTTGTGATCGCCAGTCCCAACTGCGGCAAATGCAGAGAAGGTCATTACTGATCGGTATGGTAGTACCTGCCGTATGATGTTCATTTCCTCCGGTGAGAGGTTCTGCTTCTCGGAGTCTTTGTTTTCCTTTTATCCCAGTTCCACTTCGATTGTTTGCTTCCTTCATCCCTTTGTTTCTCCGTATGGATGCGGTAGTGGCTTTTTGCTTGTGCTGGTGATCACCAATACCTCTTGTTCTTCTACTTCCACATGGATACCTTTTACTTCGGGCATTAGATTATCTTCGCGATGCCTGGTCCACACCACTTACACTCCCTCCCGAACCTAGTTCTGGCAGTCCTAAGTGCGTTGCACTTCCTGCATTGGATCACTTGCGACGCCCTTTTTGCATCATCTTTGTCATGTTCTCGAGACACTATTGCTTGATAGCTTCTCAGGATGCATTGCGTATGCTGAGGCTTTGGTGGTGTGTTGGTGTCGTGATTTCTCCCTGCGCGAAGAGTACTTGTGCACTTCTGGCTTTTAAGTTGTATGGGCATTCCTTGATGGAATGTCCCATCACTTGGCAGATATTGCAGAATAAGTTCTTGGGACAGTTCGCCTTCGTGTGACCTTCCCCATTGCAATCCGTACACCACAATTCTCTGGCTTCTCTCGTACTCTCCTTGTCGGCCTTCAATTCTTTCATCATTCGCATCATATCTTTCCTAAGTGCTTGTACAGTCTTGGATTCACCGTCGCTGTCGTCCGTACTCTCCTCGTCGTCTGTCTTCTTTTTCCCTTGGGAGGATGTTTTATTTTCACTTTCTATGTCCATTGCCCGATTGTATGCTTCAGCGTACGACGAAGGAGGTACAACTTTCATTTTCTTTCTTAATGGCGAAAGCAAGCCCTCGATGAACCATCTTTTCTTCAACCCGTCAGCCGGTTGTGCCTCCAATCTCCCCAGCAAGTCTTTGAGTCTTCAATTATAGGTCCGCACACTCTCGTGCTTTCCTTGCTTAGTATTGTATATCTCCGCAATGATCTCGCTGTCATCTCGAAGAAGTTTGAACTCCTCCTGGAAAGCTTTTTTCAATAACCTCCATGTAGCTCTTTGTGCTTGGTCCAATTCCGAGTACCAATCAATGGCACTGTCTCTGAGTGTCATGAAATGCCCATATAGCCCTTTGAGGCTGGGGATCATCCTGCCAGCTAGCTATCCGGTGTCTCACATGTCTTTACGTCTTAAATACGGGATCCTGAGCCATTCCCCATGAATTTCGGCAACTTTTGCCGTTAGTTAAAACCATCTTTTCCGGTTGACCTCCACATGTTGGACGATTAGACTGAGTGGATTCCTCGCTTTCGTCCACATCGTCACTTGCACTCTCTTGGCCACGTACGAGTCACTCCCACGTCCTCCGTCAGCGTCCTCAACACCGTGGGTCTCCTCAGGATCTCTGCGATGCTCTCTCTGCCCTGGGGTCTTAAGCTCTGGTCTTCCCCTCCTTAACTCGTCGTCGTCGTCCGAGAGGGACAACTCTCGAAATCGTCTGATGCTACTATTCAAATTATCTTCATTTTCATAGAGGTTATATTTTCCTGCGTGTGGAGTGCTGAAGGGGTCTTCGTCCCTTCCTTCTGTCAAACTATGGTGCGCTCGTTCAATGGATGTGTCTATTCTTGTCAGATTTTCATATGTTCTTTTTATGCTCTGATTTATTTCAATTAAGTCTTCATCCAATTCCTTACCGACTTGCCTTAGTCGTCTTCGCCGATTTTCTTGTTCTTGCAGCTTGAGTGATCGCCGAACTTGCTCTTCCGAAGTCTCGTGCCCGTCAGGTACTCGATGCTTGTCTTTGTTCGGCCGTACGGGCATTTATTAGTTGTTCAAGCAATCATTGCTGGTTGCTGGAAATATGGCGCCGACTAGTATCGCGTTCTTCCTCCTCACGTTTGGTTCTGTCTTCACAACGTTGTACGATTTGCTGCCTTCGGCGCTCGCGATCCTCTTCTTCTTGCAAGTCTTGTAGGATAATGAAATGGCGGGCCAGTAACCTGGGCATGCGATTTAGGGGGTGGTTCACCTCGTCGTTCACTTCCAACCGATCCCAGACGACTTCCTTAGGGATCTCCCGAATGTGGGATTCCCTACGCACGTGGTCCCGTAGCGATATTTTCCACAAATTTACCAGATCTTCTGTCAATGAGTCTTCCCGTTCCTCATTAGCATTTACAGGTTCTTCCGCTGGTTGACCCATTATGCTGCCATGGCAGATGATGCCCTAGGCCGTTCAGGCAACGGCGCCAAATGTTTGCCTACGGAATGTAATTCAAATCTTACGTACTATTGGCAAACTAGTCATGTGCAGAACGTAGAATAAAACAATAAACTGAAAGATATCATATTTGAACACCAGAAACTTTATTCATCATCAGAAATATCATGTACAAAAGAGTATCAGCAATGCTTGACAATATAACCATCGACACATAACTCATTACTCATCACTCGTAACTATCCCTTGACTATCCCAACAGGCTACATATAACGTTCAGCGGTGGTTAGATAACCAACCGACACGACGCTTCATAACAACATTAACATTAACATTAATCCGAACATGATTTCCCAAAAGTACACGACATTATTATTCTTTACTAATCTATAGTTTTATTTAGCAATTGGCCGACTACGACCAAGGCCGACTATGGCCGACAACAAAGTAAAATATGCTGCTAACATCGTTGTCTCCATTGATTCTCCTTTTGATAATATGGGATGAAATCTCATCTGTCTTTTAATGATGTCTTACTTCCTTGACTCATACTGCCATCTGATTGACTTCATGCATCTTTCAAATATGTTACTTCAGCTACTCCAGTCATGCTGTTCTTGACATCAATTATATCCAACATGATGATCTTATTTCCTTCATCTATTCTCCTTTTTATGCTTCTTACAAATCTTCCTTCAACTTTCCTTTAATGATCTTTCTCATTTGTAGATCTGCAAGTGTCCCTCTTATTCCTAACTCTTTTGTATGATCGTAGCAACACCCATTTCTCATGGCACCTTTTACATATCTTCCATCAATGACTACTTCCAACAAACTCGTCCATACATCAATGATACTATGTTTATGAAATATGCTAACCAATTTTTTTCGATAAATTATCACAACATAACCAGCACTTATCCAACTTGATTAGCGTTAGCTCCAAATAGAAAACCAAACTTGAAAGAACTCACACCAAGAATGCACACTCAATCCCAATGAAGGATAGGTGTTGTCATATGGCGGAGGAGCTAAAGGAAAGTACTTGACAGAAACTACTCAACGTCAAGAATGTGCACTTAAGATCCCACTGAGGGCGAGGTGCTAACATATGACGGAGTGTTTAATTGGAAGCTAGAAATTAATAGGCGGATAACCAGCCATGAAGCTATTACAAACAATTCATCCGCTGCAGCGGGCATCCACAAAATTGTGGGGATTCACCACTATAAAAGTGGGTACAAGAGTGTTACAATCAAACTATCCACACTAGCGGTAAACCATCCAGGGGTACTTATGTGAGAAGAAGAAGAATTAATTGCAGCAATTAGAACTGGAACAGTACTACTGTTTACAGTCTTTACAAATAAAAAATGAGCTGCAAATTACATGTGAATTATAAATAGTCTTCAAACACATGAGTAATAGATGATCTCATACAAATATTTATCTCTCTAACTATTGATAATGAGTCAAAAATCAGAACTTCAAAGGTCTGATACAGAAAACAGTAAACTAGAAATGTCAATCAGCAATTGTGAAAATCAATGAAAAGTTCATAACTCACTTAATTCACCTCCAAATCGAATGCCGTCTTTTGCTGTGTCTTCTTAGAAGGTAGGTGAACATATTCTGATCATCAAACAGCAACCAAACTGCACCTTTATTTCTGGCACAAATTCCAAAGCTTCCATGAATGGTACGACCTTCTTCAAGGGCAATTTTGGCGTGAAAAATCAGAAACTTCAATTTTAAATCTCAAACTTTGCAAGAAGGGGCGCCTTGGCATAGCAAACACTCAGAAAAATACCCATAATCATAATAAATTTATTCTAGGAGCTGCATTCAAATTTTCACTTTCAGCTGTGTGTGAATCAGCAACTTAAAAATTGGAATTATCATCAAAACTTCTTCTATTGAGCACAATCTGCTAGTCTGGATGAGAAGCAGCAAATTCCAACTAGGTGTTGTATTTCAAACACGAAATTGGTTAAAGGCTAGGAGGTAGCATCCTCGAAGCAAGGTTCAATTGTCATTCCGACAGCATAACAATATGATAACATGAATGGATACCAATGCTGGAACAAAGCCTTCATTTTATAGAAGAGTAGAAGACTCTTCAATCCCACAAGAAAGGACGCCAATAGTCACAAGAGACTTCGAATTTCCAGAAACCTTTCATCTTCACAAAAGGGCGTCTACTTTACAAGGCAACATAAAAACTTTATTAAAAAAAAATAACTTCTTCAAAAAGGCGTCCACTTTATTTCTCAAGGCTTTTGTTTTTATTAAAAAATTAAATCACCTTTATGATAGCATACCCCTTCCAAGTCCCCTTTTTAAACACAACTTAAGTTGTCTTCCTAGGCCAAGGGGTCAACTGTAAATTATAACCTTAACGCCTTTATTCATCATAAAAAAACCTTTAGAAGTCAGACGTGAATTGCAAATAATTGCTCCAACTGGAAATGATGTACTGAAAGCTGACAAACTCCATACTGCTTAAAATAGAATTTACTATAAATAGTAAACTCTTAGAAACGCCAAAGAACCTCAGAGCTGGAAACCCGAATTTTACCTCAAACAAGACTACAGGCTTCCGGAATAGGCTGATGAGTATCAGAACAAATTACTGATGAGAAGGGGACATTATAGTCCACCCTCCTCGAGATTGCTTGTCCTCAAGCAACTGAAAAGATGGATGCAACAAAATCTGTTCTCCTTCCCACGTGGCATCTTCAATAGGCAAATTCCTCCATCTAACCAAGTATTCTTTGATTGTCCTTCTCCTCAAAGAACGCTCTTTAGTATCAAGAATTTCTTCGGGAAGCAACACCAACTGACCTTCCTCATCGAATGGAGGTAATTCTGAAGTAGCCACCACGTTGTGTCCAAGTGCCTTTTTGAGGCGTGACACATGAAATACATTATGCACTTTGCTTTCAGTTGGAAGCTCCAACTCATAAGCAACTTCACCAATCCTCTTGGTGACTTTGAAAGGACCATAGAAACGTGGCTTCAACTTTTCTGCACCACTTTTCTTGAGAGAAGATTGTCTATATGGCTGAAGCCTCAAGTAAACCATGTCCCCAACTACAAAAGATCTCTCAACGCGCTGCTGATCAATGTATAACTTCTGCTGATTTTGAGCTTGTTGCAGATTTTCCTTTAGAGATTTCAAGATGTCTTGGCTTTGTTGTAACATATCCTGTGCTTGTGGAGCTCTACTATCACCAAACACTAAATCAACACAATTAGTAGCTTCATAACCATAAAGAGCCATGAAAGGTGACATCTTAATTGACATGTGATAAGAAGAGTTATAACAATACTCTCCTAAATGAAGCCATTTAATCCAAGCTTTTTGCTGTCCTGAAACATAGTTTCTTAGGTAGCCCTCTAACCATTTGTTGACAATTTCTGATTGCCCATCTGTTTGTGGGTGATAACTAGTGCTTGGAGTAAGCACTGTCCCACTCAATCTGAAGATTTATTGCCAAAAAACACTTAGGAACTTGCTGTCCCTATCACTGATAATAGTTTTAGGCAATCCATGCAAACGGAAGACCTCTCTAAAAACCAACTCAGCCACTTGAGTTGCTGTAAATGAAGTGGTGATAGCAACGAAATGAGCAAATTTTGTTAGTCTATCAACCATAACAAAAATACAATCACGTCCTTGCACCTTGGGCAACCTCGTGATGAAATCCATGGCAATACTTTCCCATTTCTGATTCGGAATGGGCAAGGGCTATAGTAGACCAGCTAGATAAGAGTGTTCATTTTTTTTTTTTTGACAAATCGGACACTCTCTAATGTAGTTCAAGACTTCTTTTTTCAACCCTTTCCAAGTGAATCTTGCATGAATTTGCTTATAAGTCCTGAAAATCCCTTGATGACCAGCAAGGGGAACATCATGAAAAGATTGTAGAATCTTCTTTTTAAGCTTAGATTCATGCACTAAAAAGATTCTTTCTTTATAGTAAATTATCCCATCAACCAACTTATATCTTTCATCAACCAAATGACCTTCTAGCAAGCTGGTTGCAAACTGATTTTTAACATAATCAACATCAATTAACTCCTTCCAATCTACTGATAACTCACAAAGTGACTGCAAATGAGGCCTTCTTGAAAGAGCATCAGCCATTATGTTATTTTTTCCTTTGAGATACTCAATGTCAAAGTCATATGCCTGGAGCTTACTTAACCACTTCTGCTGCCTTTCATTTAAATCCTTTTGGCATATAAAATGTTTAAGACTATTGTGGTCAGTCTTAACAACAAATTTACTTCCCACCAAGTATTGACGAAATTTAGACAAAGCATGCATGATGGCAAGTATCTCTTTGTCATAAATGGAGTAAGTTTTTTCTGCTCCTCTCAACTTCCGGCTCTCAAAGACAATAGGATGTTTGTCTTGCATTAGAATAGCTCCAACACCTTCACCTGAAGCATCACACTGTAATTCAAAAGATTTTGTAAAATCCGGAAGAGCCAACACTGGACATGTACTCATAATTTGCTTAAACTTATCAAAAACTTCTTGTGCCTTTTTAGTCCAAAGAAAAACTCCTTTCTTTGTAAGATCTGTGAGAGGTGCTGTTTGATGAGAATATCCTTTCACAAATCTTCTATAGAATCCACATAACCCTAAAAATCCTCTCAAATGAGAAATATTTTTTGGAGCTGGCCAATCAAGAATGGCTCTTATCTTTTCAGGATCAACTTTCACACCCTTTGAACTGATAATGTGGCCAAGATATAAGAGTTCTGTCATCTCGAACTCACACTTTGATTCTTTGGCAAACAAACATTCCGCCTCTAAAATACTAAGCACTTCTTCCAAATGCTTAAGGTGCTCTTCCCATGACTTACTGAAAATGAGAATGTCGTCGAAGAAGATGAGCACAAACTTCCTCAACTGCTGTCTAAAAATCTTGTTCATACAAGATTGGAATGTAGTTGGAGCATTTGTCAAACCAAAAGGCATGACAAGAAATTCAAAATGCCCAAAATGGCATCTAAATGCTGTCTTCTCTATATCCGCCTCCCTCATTCTGATTTGATGATAGCCTGAACGAAGATCAATTTTCGAGAAGAACATAGCCCCATGGAGCTCATCAATAAGCTCATCAATCCTAGGGATTGGATATCTATTCTTGATGGTCTTCTGATTTAATGCACGGTAGTCAACACACATACGCATTGTACCATCTTTCTTTTTGACCAGCACCACTGCAGAAGCAAAAGGACTCTTGCTTGGTCTAATGAAACCATTCTCCAAAAGCTCCTTGATGGCTTTTTCAATCTCATCTTTCTGCTTCTTTGGATAACGGTAAGGTGTAGTCATGACAGGCTTTGCTCCCTCTTCTAACTCAATTACATGCTCAGAACCTCTTTCAGGAGGTCTTCCAGGAGGTAGGCTTCCAAAGACTTTGCTCTTCTTTGAAAGTAAGGCTTGAATATCAGGGTGATATTGCCTTTTCTCCTCCACCGGATCAGCTGGTAGAACCAAACATTCAGCAGCCCATTCAACCTGATCGTGACGGATCAGCCTTTCCATCCTCTTCAAAGACACAATTCGAGGGCCCCCATTTGACATCCCTCTTAGAACAACCTTCCTTCCATTAGACTGAAATTTAAGCTCCATAGTTTGCAAATTCAATGTGATCTCACCAAGAGATCGCAGCCATTGTATGCCCAACACAACATCAGTGTCTCCAATTCCCACCACATAAAAATCATCTTTAATCTCATAATTTCCCAATTGCATAGAGAGGTTAGGAATCTTCCTCGTGCAAGACATAGTAAAACCATCTGCAACCATTACCTTGAAGCCATCAAATTCCTCAGTCTTCAAACCCTTTTTAGCAACTAAACCTTCATCAATAAAATTGTGAGTTGCTCCGGTGTCAATTAGAGCAACTATCCTTTGTGAATTCACAACTCCATGAACCCAAAAGGACTCATTTTTTTGAAAACTTGATAGTTGTGCAAAAGCACTACCATCTCCCACCTCATCGGACTTCTCTTCTGGAGCTTCTTCACCTTCACTACCTGCTGATTCGTATTGCTGATCAGACGAATCAGATTCTGATTCAAAATCAGAATAGCCCTCCATTAGGTTTGCTTTGCCTCTTCCATAGCAACGGTGACCCTTAACCCAAGGCTCACGGCAAGTGTAGCAAACTCCATCTTTTCTAAGCTGTTCTTTGAGCTCTTCTGACAACCTTGGTGGAAACTTCTTGGGCAGATTTGAAGAATGTTTTTTGTCTTTCTTATGGCTGAATGGTTTTGAATGAAACTTAGGCCTTGGGGCTACCAACTCCATGCTCCTAGCTTTCTTGATAGCTTCATCTAACGTTGGTGGATCAAAAGCTTTGACCCAACCCTTCAAAGGCTCCATTAAACCTTCAACAAAAAGAACCACAAGTCTTCTTTCAGTAATGTTAGGCACCATTACTGACAACCTCTGAAAATCAGCCACATAGTTTTCTAAAGATCCTTGCTGTTTCAATTGTGCTAATTTTCTGAATCTCAATTCTGGATCTTTGGTATCAAATCTTTCAATCAACTTATTGGTAAACTCACCATATGTGTGAATGAGGTTATGGCCAAGAGTGACCAAACCATGAGTCCACCATTCATGAACTATCCCATCCAAGTGCAAATTAGCAAATTTGATAGCATCTTCTTCCGGGATGGGTCTGAAAGAGAGGTAGTTATCTAACTTCTGCACCCATGATTTGGCTGTACACTTATTACTACCATCAAAATGCTCCATAGTAATCTTTCCCAATGCTTGGTAGAAATCATTTCTAGGTGCCATAGGAGGATGTTGTTCAGTCCTTCCTCCATTTCTTCGACTCCTTTGATTCATGTATTGATCAAAGGTCCAAGTACCTCTCAAGTCAAGAGGTAAGGAGACATACTCCATGTAAGCTTGACGTGCATCATCAGCAAAAGTTGGTGCAGCTTCAACCGGTTGTTGCTCTTCCCTTGGTGTGAAGACGGGAAAAAGGGGTCTAGAGGATGACCCACTAGGAGCATGCTGACCCACAATTCTGTCTTTTGTATTCACCTCAGGACTACCACTATTGTTATTCCCATTAACTCCACTGCTTTCTCCAGTTGAGTTATTTTGGGGCTGAATGATATTCTGAGCTGCTTGCTGGTCCAACTTGGACAATAATCGGGACATCATGTCTATCATCCCATCAAACTTCTTCTCAACTTTGTCCCTCTCGTCATTAGCTTGCCTTACAGCGTCTGACATTATTTCAACTGTCTGTTCAACTTCTTCCACTGACTTTTCTGAACCTTCCACTGTTTTGCCAAGATCTCTTAAGACTTCTGAAAAGGTCTCTGCTTCTGGAACAGGTGGAAACTGATGCTGAGGTCTGGCCTAACTTCTAGTGAATGGCCTAGTATCTCTGTCACTCATCAGATACTCAACTGCAAATTGCCACAGGATGGCAGGGTCTTCTGCTCTGATACCATTGAAATATGCTAACCAATTTTTTTCGATAAATTATCACAACATAACCAACACTTATCCAACTTGATTAGCGTTAGCTCCAAATAGAAAACCAAACTTGAAAGAACTCACACCAAGAATGCACACTCAATCCCAATGAAGGATAGGTGTTGTCATATGGTGGAGGAGCTAAAGGAAAGTACTTGATAGAAACTATTTAACGTCAAGAATGTGCACTCAAGAGCCCATTGAAGGCGAGGTGCTAACATATGACGAAGTGTTTAATTGGAAGCTAGAAATTAATAGGCGGATAACCAGCCATGAAGCTATTACAAACAATTCATCCGCTGCAGCGGGCATCCACAGAATTGTGGGGATTCACCACTATAAAAGTGGGTACAAGAGTGTTACAATCAAATTATCCACATTGGTGGTAAACCATCCAGGGGTACTTATGTGAGAAGAAGAAGAATTAATTGCAGCAATTAGAATTGGAACAGTACTACTGTTTACAGTCTTTACAAATAAGAAATGAGCTGCAAATTACATGTGAATTACAAATAGTCTTCAAAAACATGAGTAATAGATGATCTCATACAAATATTTATCTCTCTAACTACTGATAATGAGTAAAAAATCAGAACTTCAAAGGTCTGATACAGAAAACAGTAAATTGGAAATGTCAATCAACAATTGTGAAAATCAATGAAAAGTTCATAACTCACTTAATTCACCTCCAAATCGAATGCCGTCTTTTGTTGTGTCTTTTTAGAAGGTAGGCGAACATATTCTGATCATCAAACAGCAACCAAATTGCACCTTTATTTCTGGCACAAATTCCAAAGCTTCCATGAATGGTACGGCCCTCTTCAAGGGCGATTTTGGCATGAAAAATCAGAAACTTCAAATTTAAATCTCGAACTTTGCAAGAAGGGGCGCCTTGGCTTAGCAAACACTTAGCAAAAATACTCATAATCATAATAAATTTATTCTAGGAGTTGCATTCAAATTTTCACTTTCAGTTGTGTGTGAATCAGCAACTCAAAAACTGGAATTATCATCAAAACTTCTTCTATTGAGCACAATCTGCTAGTCTGGATGAGAAGCAACAAATTCCAACTAGGTGTTGTATTTCAAACAGGAAATTGGTTAAAGGCTAGGAGGTAGCATCCTCGAAGCAAGGTTCAATTGTCATTCCGACAGCATAACAGTATGATAACATGAATGGATACCAATGCTGGAACAAAGCCTTCATTTTATAGAAGAGTAGAAGACTCTTCAATCCCACAAGAAAGGACGCCAATAGTCACAAGAGACTCTTCGAATTTCCAGAAACTTTTCATCTTCACAAAAGGGCGTCCACTTTACAAGGCAACATAAAAACTTTATTTTAAAAAAATTTCTTCAAAAAGGCGCCCACTTTATTTCTCAAGGCTTTTGTCTTTATTAAAAAATTAAATCACCTTTATGATAGCATACCCCTTCCAAGTCCCTTTTTTAAACACAACTTAAGTTGTCTTCCTAGGCTAAGGGGTCAATTGTAAATTATAACCTTAACGCCTTTATTCATCATAAAAAAGCCTTTAGAAGTCAGACATGAATTGTAAATAATTGCTCCAACTGGAAATGATGTACTGAAAGCTGACAAACTCCATACTGCTTAAAATAGAATTTACTATAAATAGTAAACTCTCAGAAACGCCAAAGAACCTCAGAGCTGGAAACCCTAATTTTACCTCAAACAAGCCTACAGGCTTCCGGAATAGGCTGATGAGTATCATAACAGATTATTGATGAGAAGGGGACATTACAGTTTAGACAACAAAAACCCTTTTTGACATGACTAGACATCAATGACAACATTTCCAACACCTAGGTCATGGCTTGGACGACTTGGGTACACCTAGGTACATCTTATATGTGTTGGGGCGAAACCAGCCTCGGACTCATCTGGGTTAGTTATGGCTACTGGAATGAACTAACCTGGATTCACAAAATACAACCTCCAAAGAGTCCCTAATGAGAGTTGTTGAGAAAATCGTTAATCCTAGAAGGCTTAAGCATTGTAATAAAACACCATCAAAGTTCATCCTAAATAAAGTTTTTAGTTGATGAGCCTATATGAAATGGCTTGCAGCCTGAACCTCCGTATCTTACTTAAGGCAAAGAGGGATCTTTTACTTTCTAGATGGTTGGTAGTTTTGAGATCCAACTATTATTGCTATCAACATTTGGGTCATTTTTCTCAGTCTCTATTGTTACTTGTTCGTGATAAGTAGGTTGCTCAACTTTTATCTCTTTGTGAACATATTTGACCTTTTCTTCAACAATATTAACAACTAACTCATTTTCCAAATATTGACACAAAGCTTTAACTGTATAATTAATGTTCCAGCATGGTTGTTATCTTTTTGTTGTTCGAGAATCAAAACTATTCGTTGTTCTTGCAGCTTGTCAAAGTGGCATTTGAGCAGCAAAGTAATTTCTTCTTCACATTTGCATTCAACAAGCAAAGGGTTTCTTTGTTCTTGTGGTGTGTAAAACTCATGAAATGAATGCAACATTGTCATTTAGGGTTTTTGGGAGGTCAACAAGTCAAAAAAATCCATTGAAATCCACACTTTCCTTTGGAATCATGACAGAAATGCATTGGAGTTGCCATGTCATCAATGGAATCTGTTGGGTTTGTTAGCTACTGATTCCACATGATTATGATAGAATGAATGTGGATCCTTTTCGAACCCATAGCCACATTGTTCCAGATTTTGATATTGGGATGTTTCGTACCCAAAATTGGCCTTGTTTCCTGCCAATTTAGTGACCTAGTTTAATTGTATATCTTTTGCATGCATGTGGATGGGTGAATATGTGTGGCTAAGTAATTGTTGTATCCATATTGAATTTTTTACTTCCACATGCACCCATGTTATTATCTAGGAAACTTTGGGTTCAGATTTTTCTACAACTTTCGTAATTAGTTATGACAACTTCACATTACTGGATATTCCTTTGACTGCCACAAATGTGTTTTTCAGTAAGACATGGATAAAGAGTTGAGATGACTTGCAAGCATATATATTAGCTGAGTACATTTAAAAGGTGTAGTATGGTCGGTATGGAATTTGACTTGTAGCCAATAAGAAAAATTACAAAACACAAAAAATGGGAAAACAACCTTGACCTAGAGTGGGGAAGCCCAAGTATTGTTTGTGATTCAAAAAATCAGACCTAAACAAATTGCACCATTTGAGTCAAGATGTCTACATGCATGATGAGGTTGTCATGTCCCACAACTGTAGTAGATGAAATTAGTTATTAAAGTGGAGCATTGGTATGGGACATCTTAGAGGATCTTTGAAAAGAGTTGCATACCTTAGAATGTTGCAAACTATAAATGTCAAATTCATAGGTATGTGCAGATGGAAAATGCATTAGAAACCATGGTGAATCTGTGATCATCCTTATGTAATTGTAAACACTGGTTTAGTGGAATCAGCATACTTGCCACAACACAAGAAAAATGTAGAATTCAAAGAGTTTTCATTGTTTGATCTTCCAATTTGGCATTTGGTCTTCCATTTCTTGAGGTTGGTAGGTTGAAGGGAGGTCATTTATTGTTTTCCCATTACTTGCATGGTGCTGGCACTCATTTTGTATGGTGGTTTTTGTTCATCTTTAACTATACAAGTGTGTTTGTGATTTTGTTCACGGTGAGGATGTAGTTGCAAGTGTTGTAGGAACTTCTAATTGTGGTTGTATTTCATTGAAGCCATTGAGGTAATTGTATAGATCTATAATCAACCTTTGTGTAATGGAACAGGCAGTGATTTGCTCTCTAGAGGTGGAGATGCCCACTTGGTATTGGGTTTTCTCTAGGGTAATTTTGTGTGTTCACATTTGATGCTTGTTTCTCATCTATTTTAGATGATATATGTTGTTACCTTTATATACATCTTGTTATGTTGTTTTGAGTCTTGACAACTGTTAGAGGTAGTTTGTGGTGTGTATTGAGGGTTTGTTGAATATATTTCTTTGAGTATTTGTTTCTAATGGTAGTGTGAGGAATATCCTCTTTGGTTATGGTTCAGGTTGGTATCAGAGAAGTTGTACCTTTTAGGAGAATTGTGTTTGTAGGGTTTGCAATGTATATGCCATCCACAAAATTGAGTGGAGACAAGAGTTTGTTACTTTTTGAGCCGAAAACTGGATAAATAGACTGGTTGAGGAGATCAAGAGTGGCAAGGGAAGATGAAGGAGAAGTAAGGTTCTAGAAATTTAAAGAGGATTTTGCATGGATTCTTAGCATTAAAGAGGTGGTGGACAGATTGGAGAGTATGATTCTATTCCTTATCTCCAAATTAGGAGTTACACAAGAGAATATAGAGGAAAAGGAACCAGAAAGAAGGGATATGGAGTAAGGTGAGCCCTCTAATGAGAAGTTATTTAAGTTCAAGTTGAAGTAAAAATTGATATTTAGTTCTATGATGGACAAATTAGTGTAGAGAAGCTTGACCGATGGATGTCCTGATGGAGCTATGTTCCTGTCTTTATCAGTTTTTCCCATGTCAACAAATCCCTTTCTCAAGGTTAAAGCTCATTTAGCATGCTTTTACATGGTTTGAGAGTTACATGCACTTGTTGGAAATTCAAAAAATGCCATTAGTTTTGGAGTGGGAAGACTTCAAGGGGAAGATATATAAATAATTTTACCCCATAGGCCATGAAGAGGAGCGAGTGATGCAATGGGTTTACTTGAGACAAAAGGATGGTAAAGCGTGCAAGCATATATGTGTGAGTTTAGGTAGAGGGCATTCCAAATGTGAAAGCATGTAATGGACCATGAAGTTCTTATGAAGTATGTTAGAGGACCATTTGGACACTTGAAGAGGCATGTTGTCATGGCCAAACCCCAAAATATAGATGAGGCATGTTCCCAAACACACTGCCTTGAGCTAGATAGGAAGGGGAATGATTACCATAAAATTAAGCAAAGTGATGAGTAATAGTTTGGCACTAATGGAAATTAGGATAGTGGCACAAAGCAAGAGCAAAAAGGATGCCATTTCCACCATGAATCATAAGGGTAGAGGTAAAGGAAGGTATTTTGCTCCCATTGTGATAATGAGGGGCACTTGGAAAAAAGGTGTTGGAAATTGCACTCGGAATTGGTGCTTTCGAAGAAAATGACAAACAAGCCAATGTGACATGTAAGCCACTAGAGATTATAACTTACTTTAGATGCGGATGAGCGTTTGCCATGTGCTACACTCAATAAGTGAGTACAAAATGTTGGTGACAATTTATGTGGAGAAGAAGAGTTTACACAACCTTTCCAAATTAAGGTGCATGTGAAAGGTAAGAAAATTAATGCTTTATTTCACTTATGCTCCCAAGTGAATATGATTTCAAATAGGTGGGTTAGTGAGATGGGGTTGGAGGTTGTGAATCATTGACATCCATATACTTTGGGATGGTTGCAACAAGGAGTGGAAAGAAAGTGAGAAAGCAATGCAAGTTGCATTTTGATCTTCACCCATAATTCATAGATGCGATATTGTTTTGTGTTGTTTTCTTAGATGTGAGCAGCATGATTCTTGGAAGTCCCTATTTGTATATGAGGGATGCTGTTTATTATAGGAGAAATAGTTAGTATAAATTGACATTGAATGGGAAAGAGTTTGTTTTGAACTTTTACATTTGAAAGTTGAAGATTACTTTTGCTGGTACTTCAAATTTAGAAGACTAATCAATACGAATGGAAGGATTTATACCTTTGTATTGGAGGAACAACAAGAGCATAAAAAGAGGCTGCTGTTGGAGCTGAAAGTAACCTTCGTCTCCATGAGAAGCAACAAGAAAAAGGGCAATAGATGCAACAATGTGCAATGCTGTGATGAGAAAGTAAGCAAGTGCATTTTGTGAGTGATATGGAACACGAGGTCAGTTTGAAACCTGTATAGTGTTTTTCCTTTTAGCTATTTATGTGCATTGTGTGGATCAGTTATGGGGCTTGGTTGTGTTAGGATTGTTTCATCTAGGTGTGAAGGACAAGTTGGCTTGGGATTGTCATTGCTAAGTCATGATGAGATGGATCCTAATGGAGGTATGGGGACAATGGTTCCCTATTGCCAGTCTCGGTAAGCTTTTGGGGGCCAAAAGTCTCCCTATGAGGAAGGTATGATCTAAAAAATCGGGTCTAAATAAATTGAACCCTTGGGTTCAAAGTGTATATGTTTTTGAAGAGATTGCCCAATGTGTAGGAGATGGACTTTGTAATCAAAATAGAGCATCGAGGACTATGATGATGCTCGAGGAGTGTTTGGGGGTGGTATGCGACACCTCAAAAAGTCTTTGGAAAGAGTTGCAAACCTCACAATGACTCTAAAACCTATAAATGGAAAATTTGCTGGTTTATAACTTTATACAGGTGGTGAATGTTAGTTTTATGATCAGATGTAATGCACAGAAAATTAATTCAAAATCAACACAAAGACACAACAGATACCCTGGGAAAACCCTCCTCTTGAGGGAGGAAAACCCAGCAACAATATATCACTTATATATTGAATTTCAACAATAATGATCTCCTTACAAGAGGCCGATATGAAGGCCTAAATATAAGCACCAAAGTATGATGCAACACAGAAACACAATGAGACAATTTGCTGGTGAAATCTCAGCCTCTAACAATGCCGAACTGAACTTGAATATAAACTCGATTTGCTTTGAAGGTGAATTCGCACCAAGAATGAGATGGGTGAAGTATATCGAATGAACTATGAATAAAGAACAATGGAATCCCATTGAGTATATATACACAATGAATGGAGGAGACGCGATTCTCCAAAAATGAGTCGGCCTTTATCAAGAATTGAGCCTCCTTAAGAAATCACGCCACTTCAAGGTTGGCCTTGATAACAAATATATTTCTTTATTAATCATGCCTCTTCATTAATCATGATGTTGGCCTTAACAAACAATTGCATCTCAACAATAAATCGTGCCTCTTGAATGAATCGATGTCTCAATAAATTAAATAGCCCTAGGCTATGATTTAATTTATTATCATTAAGCAAAGGAGATCACTGGAAGAATATGACTGACACTGTCATTAACATCAACAGTGAATGTGTGATTGCGTTGGGAAAAATGTAAATGCTGGTGTGCCAAATTGATGAACTTATCACAATGAAACAAAAATGTGGAATTCAAAAAGTTGTCATTTGATCTTCCAATTTGGCATTTGGTCTTCTATTATTCAAGGTTGGGAGGCTAAAGAGAGTTCATAGATTGTTTTCCCACACTTGTGTTGGGTCTCATTTTGTATGGTGGTTTTAGTCCATCATTGACTTTAACAAGTGTGTTTGTGAGTCTGGTCATGGTGAGAGTGTAGTTGTGGGTGTTGCAGGAGCTTGCAAATTGTGGTTGTAGCTTGTTGAAGCCATCAAAGCATTGAATACATGTGTAATCAACATTTGATAGTGGAATGAGGAGCGATATGCTTTACAGGCCTGGAATTTTTCACCCAATATTGGGTTTTCTCTATGGTAATTTTGTGTATCTACATGTTACACTTGTTTCTCATTTGTTTTGTCAGTTTGTTGAGATGATATATGTTGTTCCCTTGATATACATGTTATGTTGTTTTGACAACCTTTAAAGGTGGTTTGTGCAGTGTATTGAGGATTGTTGAAGATTTTTCATTGAGTATGCATTTCTAATGCAATGTGTGGAATATCCTCTTTGTTTAAATAACTAAAAGAACTCGTGAGATTCACCAAGATGACTAAAAATATCTCTTGATGAATGGTGATGTCACCTGTGATCAGCAAGAAATGTTTGGAATATAAGGCGAGCTTGGGATGAATGCCTTTCTTTTCACCCGTAGAACTCATTTTTGAGTTTATTTGGAGTGTCTTGCCCAAGGGATTTTTTGCATTTTTTGGTATGTCTTATGTGTGCATGTTGATGGGCGTGTGGGGTGTGTTCATGTCCCAGCTCTATTGTGCCTAATAATATATTGTAATTATTTTGGATTTTGTACTTTTATGTGCACCCTTATTTGTATTTGTGTAATATTGTGACAAATATTCCTGATGAATGAGCTTAAGTCTTCTAAGATTCTTTGATTCAGGATTTGAATCTGGACTTCACTTGTTTTATAGTAACAAAATGCCATTAATTTCAGGTATTGATAATGGAGAGACATTAAGAGTTCTTGGACGTGGGGGAACAGATCCCGAAAGTGGTCAGTCAGGGGATCTTCTTGTAACCATAAAGGTCAGATGCCTTTTAGATGTCTAATCCCTTTATTGATTTGCTTCTTTCCAACACTTAATAATTAAGTGTTTTTTTTTTCACTGTGATCAATTTTTTTACGCTACCAAAGTCAAAGGTATCATATTTGAACTTTTAAACTTGTTGATGTAGTTGAATCAAACTGAGATAACTAGAATAGTGGCTAATTTTTAATGCAGGTTCGTGAAGATCCTGTCTTTCGTAGAGAAGGTGCAGACATTCATGTGCATGAAAACATAAGCTTCACCCAGGTATATAATAACAATCATTTGTTGCTGTTAGTTTCTTAGGTTGATAAACTATTTGTAAGTTTTTCAGTTATATCAATAGAAAGCAAGCATAATAGGTTGGTAGCAATTTGTTTTGAGAAAAAAATTCATAAATATCATAATCTTATTTTATTTTTATGGAGACTTGAAGAGTAGTACTTGGGAAGCAGAAGGTATTGTTTTCCTGGTTAAACATTTAACTGTGCCCTGTTAAACAGACTTTCTGGTCGTAAAATCACTCGTCATTTTTGGGTACAAAGGTTTCATATGAGGGAAATCTTGCCACTAAAATTTGACCTTCTGAATTCTGCATGCTTGTTTGTTGTTTGCATATTCCTAACTAAATATGAAAATGTCTGGGTAACCTTCCTAAAGAATATGACACTTTTGCATGTTACAAACTCTTTTGAGTGGAGATTTTTCCTGTGATCCGTTTTTCAAGTGATATTTGACTATATAAGCTGCTGCTTTTAATCCTTTAGGAAGTTGGTAGTGTTGATTTGCTTCTATCTTTGTATACCATCAGGCAATTCTTGGAGGAACCATTCAGGTGCCAACTTTAACTGGAGACGTAGCTTTGAAGGTGAGTTGAATGTTGCATGAGGGATATCTCGTCTTAAATACTACCTGCCATTGAATTGTGCTAGATGTTTCTTTGTTGAACATACCATATTGAGCCTATGACTATTTACTATTCTATCTTATGCTTGTAGGTTCGGCCAGGAACACAGTATGGTCAAAAGGTTATTTTGAAAGGAAAAGGTACAACAATAACACTTCCCTGAAAGATGATAATTTGTGTTTCTAAAATGTTTCTTATAAAATGGACAGTCAGAAATGAGCAAGAGAACTCTAGTTTTGAATTTTATTTGGTCTACATATACATATTTGGTGTTTGTTTCTTATAGTTTTATCATTTTTATTGTATTTATGTTGTATAGTCATGTCAATGTTTCTTAAGTGGATTGGTGATGCCATCTTTTAACATGCTAATTTCAATTTAATCTTTCTTGTAGGCATTAAATTAAGACGCTCGAGCCAGTTTGGAAATCAATATGTACATTTTCGAGTCACCATTCCATCGTAAGTTTCTGGGTTAATATTTTCAGTTAAATAGAGAAGAGTTTAGAAATTTATTGACACAAAGCTAGTGTGATTTTATATAGATGCATATACTCAATGTTAGCTATATAACCAGTAGCTGACTATGCCGAAGTGACCTTTTTCTCAATAAATAATATCCTTTATTAATAACCTCAGTTATTTTAAACTATACATTTGTAAATCAACCATAGACCAAAGTTATGAATTGACATTAATATTCTGACACCCTCCCTTGCTTTCACACAAGGAGAAAAGAAGCTGTTTACCATGTCTTCGAAGAGTAAAAATTCCCTATATGTTTCCTTGCTGTCCCATCTTCTTCAGAAGTTGTAAATTGCTTTCCTGCTTTTCTTTAAGCTTTTACTTTTAGGATATTGAGCTGTTAACTATATCTGCCTATACGTGGTAGGGGCGATAGGGCTATCTCTTTTTAGAAGGGTGGAGAGACAGAGGAAACAGATACAAGCCCATTCAGGCCCAATATAGAGCAGGCCTCTGGGTTACACTGTTTACCCCTCTCCCAACAGTGGGGAAACCCACCCCTTCTATAGAGCTATGATAGAGGCAGGGCCCACTATACAGGTAGGATTTTCCTACTATCTAAAGATGGGGCACTACCTTCCAACTGGGAGCTGTTTGGATTCCCTCAAACGGGAGACTAAGGGGATACCTTCCAACAAGGAGATGGAGGGAACAGATACAGGTCCATCCAACCCCATTATAGAGTAGGTCAAACCATATACCCTAACACCTCTCTCCAATATAGTGGTGAGAGAAAGCCAACTTGATTCACTCCTGTATGCCATCTCACATGTTTCAGAAGCACTGACTGGACCGAGGGAGGGTGATGAATGTTGTTGATTGATTAATATAATCTGGTTTACCATAATGATCAATTTTTACCTTTATTCTCCTATTCTAAATGTCATGCTTATCTTCATTTGAATTGTCAGATTCTCTTAGGCTATCAATAGAAGCTTGCATCTTGTTGAAATTCTAAAACGTTTGACTAAAATGATTATTTTAGAGTGATAATAATCTCAAGTCAAACAGTCATAGTTTTACAGTCAGCACAAAATTTCAACAAAACAAATACAATGATTTAGTTGCTCTATCAGATTATCTCACCAAAAATATTTTCAGTAACATTTCACCACTAAAGCATCAAAATAAGTTTCTTCCGTTGTAAAATATCTCAACAGAAATAACGTTTTGTCTCTGCAGGTCATTCTTTATTCAAAATCATAAAAAAATCAACAGATTATTCATTCAAAATCATCGTGACATTTCACAAAATTGCCAAGAAAAATTTCAACAGAAGAAAACATCATCAAAGATTCTCAACTGCTTCTTCTGATAGATCCTGCTGTAGTGAATCTTTTCAAAATTTGCCCCTCTACTCTTGAGCAGTGTCCTAACTGAAAATATATCAGTTTTTCATATCTGTAAGAAGATGTACTTGACTGTCTGAGAATGCTGATTTCATATGAAATATTTGATTCTGCTATTCATAGTTGGCCATGTGTCAGGAAACACCAGGCACATTATTCTTTGTGTAGATTTTGTTCATTCTCCATTAGCTTTCCTACTAGAGATGGAAGGTTGACTTGTCTCAAATCCATCTACAAAGATGGCTTGAAATTTTGAAGTGAAATGTATCCACCCCATTGTTTTGTCAAAATACTTATAATAGTCCTCAAGCAGTTTCTGTCTTATTCTCTGTGATCCTAGGGGGACTACCTTAATCCTCCTGGCCCTCCACACTCTCTGATGAGCAGTGTCAGATCTTGTATTTGTCCCTTCACAGTGATCAATGATAGCACCAGCGATTTCACCATTTCTAGCCCATACAGTGATACTTGACGATCTCCAGTTTTGCTTAACATTTGCTCTTTGCCCTTTGGGATTCTTGTTCCCCCTTATTGGCTATATGTATCAGTTTCTTGACCATTTGTGTTGTATTTCTTGCTTTTGTTCTTCCCCTTGGTGGGGACTTTCTAGGTTTCTCTTCTTGGAACTTTTTATTGTAAACTGCTGTTCTCTTGATTCCCATTGACCTACTTATTGTCATCTGTCGACGTTAATATAGTTTCTTTTCTGTCAAGACAAACCTAAATATCATACATTGTTTAAATAAAACAATACCTTTGATAACCCTGTTCTTTGAAATACCAGTCACTTTGATATTGATATGAATTTATTGTTGTTCCTGCAAAATTTACTTTTTAAAATTATGTGTTGCTCTCATATTTAGGCATTAAAATTAATTTTCACTTTTCTCACTCCCAGCTCATACTCTTCTCCCAATACCAACTTAGGATTTCAAGAAACTTTGGATCTCAACCATTCATCACTAATTATTCAAATAAAGTATTAGTAGAGACATGAATAAAAAGGTAGAAATTAGATGCAATTTTATTGATGTAGCAGTATTGTTTTATACATGCTCCAATGTTTGGTATGCAATCAATAGGTTGTTATAACTGATATTCGTTTCACTCTTAGCATATTTTAAATTATAGCTATTATAAAGTTACTATAAGCTATAATGCTAAATGGAAATTTACACTCAATTATACATATAAATTTGAAGCCTTTTTATCACAAAGGTTAGGTGAACTGAGAAAATTTTTTCTTGGCTTTTGAAGCAATGTGGGAACTGTTTTCAACAGAGGTGTTATGGCTCTCATGTTCTCTTCTGCACTTCTCTACCTTCTTGCTGAAACCACTCCAGTGCTGAACAGTTTACCACTGCCCCCTTTAGCAGGCCATTGCCTACTCCAACCTACTCCATGTACTTGCCCAACCAACAACTTTGGATCTGCAAATTCTCCAAACACAAACCAGATCTGCTTTTAGATTTATTGTTTTTTACAGCAACATGCAAAAAGTCAGTTGTAAAGCACTCTTCCCTTCCAAAAAATATAATGGCTGTTACCTTGGAAGTTAGAATGGAGTCACCTCCAAAATTTTAGCTCTTGAAGAATGAAATGGAAGAAATATTGTGGATGCTAAATAAAAAGGTCCTGATCTGCAGATTTAAGGGGGCTTTCCCAAGACCCAAGACTTTATTTGTATGTGGGTGCCGGAAAACTGGAGGCCCATGGGAGACGTAGAACTCCTAATGATATCAAATGGATACTTAATGACTATTTTTTTCATCAAACATGAATCTGTCAGGGTCTTTGATTTAAAAAAAAATAGGTTGCTAGTGAATATTGGCAAGAATATTCACCCAAAAAATTTAGAAGAGCTATTTAGGAATATATATTTGCTTCAGCAATTGCGGAACATTCCAGGGGTAGTAAGCTATGCCAGGAATGAAATACTTCTTTCAGAATGAATCATACTAGATCTAGGGAGAGTTGAATAGTAACAACCATTGGATTTTTAGAACTTACCTTTCAGATGTGTTCCCTGCATGAGCGTGGATATCTCTTCTTGAACTGCAAAGCGGTGCCCAACTGGTACATCCAGGTTGAAACCCCAGTGAGTGATACTAAAGCACAATCTTGAAATGAGAAATGAAAGAAACATGTAGATCAATTAGGAGACAAGTATCCGAGTGCATATCAAAGAAAAGGTAAGAAAACACCTGAAACCCCTTCTCAAATCCTTATCTCAAGTAATATTGTCCTTACTGAACATCATATAGGAATAGAGCAAAAACAAAATAAGATAAATACAGTAGCATAAATAAAATTGCAAACTGATATGGCTGCCTAGCTAAGGAAAAAGCCGATATGCTTCATGTCAATTGCTGAGACTTCAAAGGCTGCAGGAAATCATGAGCATATGAGTTGGTCACCTCCACAGCTTAAACCAAGTCGAAAAAGGAGAGGTTTGCATAGCTCTCTTAGGCAGAAGTTGTGCCATTTAACAAGTACAGGATCCCAGCTCTACAGGCACTACAGCATGACTCAGCACATTGGCATGGTGATACTTGAACATCTGGTCTTGCAATTGCTCGAGGACAAGCAATATTTTAGGTGGAAGGACTGTCGTGTACCCTCTGCCCAAAGGGGAAATTAATTCTATTATTAATGTTTTAAAAATGTTTCCTTAGCACTATAATAATATTAAATTTATAATATAATAATAAAAATAATAATAATAATACTAAATATTTAATAACTATGATAATAAGCTCCTTGAGGCCGGCTTCATTTCAAAATTATTTGGGTGCCAATTCTCTTTTGGAGGCCGACTGGCTGTGGTTGGGTTGATCAGGTATAATTAAAAGGATTTTTGGTTATTCAAAGGGTATTGGGGGATTTTTTGGACATTTTCATCTGATTTTTGCACAAGCAGTTGCAGAGATGAAAACCTTTGGGCTTGCTCACGTGAGGTAGGACGAAATCCCTTCCTCACCCCTTGGCAACTTCATCCGGAAGTTGCAGGCTGAGTTAACTATAATTTGGTTTTACTTGACTGAGTGCCATCTAGGGTTCAGGTGAAGTGAAGGAAGTCAAAGGGCACAACAGATCAGAAATAACCCTAGTGCCTATTCATTAAAATTGTGTTGGGACCACAAGAATTCACCAATCCAAATCATGGAAATTGAGATCATCCTGGGCAGCGCACTGAAGACATTGGTTTACAAACCTTCATCGCCACAACCATAGGGCAGCAGAAGTGTGCATTAGGAACATTGTCAGATCTGCTCAATTATATTCTCTAAGTGTCCATTTTTGCATAGGCAAACTACTCCTATTCAAACATAGTGCTAACCAGTAGAAGTAAATGGAACATTAGGAATAGCGGAAGCACATCAACATGGGAAGAGGCCCGGTCAAACTGCTATGACACTTCGCTTGTATCTCTCCCAAGTCTGAGTAAGAGCAAAAACATCTGAATACTTCTATATTAATGTTTGTTCTCTGTATATGAAAATTGCTTAATTTCGAGTAAATTGTTGTGGGTCTGAGCTACTGATAATAATTATTGATTGTATTGACTGATTGTTACAAACTCTAGTAGACTGTGAATATAATGTTGCTTATGTTGTTCAGCAGTAAGAGAATTGAGTTGACAAGGGTAAAATCAGCTTATATTCCAGGTTTAGAAAATTCATACAACAATGTCAGTGTTCAGATTTGGGTATATCTGGTGATTCTGAAACTATCTTTGTATAGATGATTTTTGGGATCATTTGGAAAGGACTGAACTTGTATTTTCCAGTAACCAACACTGTATTAATCCTTTTCCAAACCTGGCATTCTTGTTTATGATTAATACTCTGGTTTTATGTGCTCACTGCTCATGTGAATGAAATCCCATATATATATATATATATATCAGAACTGTAATGTTTGATTTGTTTATTACTTATATCTGGTGATGAGTAAATAACCCTAGGGATATTACAATAGTGCAATTCATTAGAAGGTTTGGTAAGGCATTCTTATCCATGACAGCACCTTTACATGCAATTACAAGGGTTGGTAAGTGCTTTGAATGGGCAACAAGCAACAAACGGCCTTTGAGGAGCTGAAGTACAAAATCAGCCATGCATTAGTTTTAGCTGCCAAATTTACAACAATTATTTGAGTGAGAAATATATGCAAGCAATTATGCTATTAGTGCTAATCGTTTACAAGAAGAAAAAATAATTTGTTATCACTCATAACTCTTCCATGGGGCTGATCTAAGTGCAACTCATGCATTGGCTCAATACAACATTGCATTGCATCTCATGTGTTATTCCCTTATGCTCTTGTGCATAAATATTCATTTGCATATCTATGCAACCACACAAGTTAGCAGCACACTTATAATAGCTACGTTCTGCAATTTTATAACCATGCTACTTAGGGCTTTTTAGTGTGCAAGCATTACCAACACTTCCTTAGGTATCATGTGTTGCAAATGCTCTATACTCCTTTGCATTGTGTGTTATATCACATGCATTGCACATGCTTTGCCTTTGCAACTTTGCATTGGACCAAACACATATGACACATGAAACAACATCATCCACATGTTTTGCTTCCATACATGTGTGACACTTGGCAAGCCTTGTGCCATAGGAATTGACTCCATACAAGTTTGACAATTGGCACTGTAGGGTTTGACACTTGCCATCATTCCCATTGTATATTCATGTATAAATACTTGTATGATACACATTGTAAAACAAGCAAACATTGTCAAAAGCACAAGACTACTTCTAGGGTCTCTTGTCATATCTAATGGATGTGCATTCCCCTATCCAATCATGGGAACGAAACCCTATTCGTTGTCATTCTTTGTAACCTATTCCATTTATGAATAGGTTATAAATATTGTCACAACTTTTTCATGTTTTAATTTTTGTGATGCTTTTGTATTTTAGGTGCGCTACTTGAAGTTAGCCTATTTTCCATTAGTGTGACCCTAAAATCTTTTGTTTTACAAGCTAATGTGTAGGGTTGTCCTTCGGTTCTAGCCACAAATCGGATCATTGGTATTAGAGTGAAAAGTACATGAAAGGAAGCAAGGTATGCAGAAATGCTTCCTACACTAATCTATTGAGTAGAGTGTCGTGCAAATTTCAATCTTTTACAAGAAAGTAGATACATATATAAATATCAAATAAGCAATATACCATAACACAGGTGTACTCATGGAAAACTCTTTTGGGAGAAAAACCCCACACTCCAAAGCAACATAATGTATTATTCAATAAAATAGGTAGATTACAATAGACTTGCAGAGCAAACCTTCATAAGAGTTTCATCCACATACAATTCTGGAGTGATTGCAGTAGCATAATGGTACTTTCAAAAATGTTCATACAAGCTACAACTTCAAACACCAATAAATAGATGAAGTACAAACTAGAAACCATGAATGGTTTGGGAAAACCATTAGCAATATCATAGGAGGTATGGTGCCCAAACCAAGATACCAAATCCCAATGCCTCCTTGGTAAAACATCCTCTTGGCTATTTTTAGCAATATTCCTTACATACCATTGTCATAAACTTTCATATTTGACCTCCCAAACTTGGGTGCCCCAATTTGTCCCTATTCAACCATTCAAAGATATTCCAATGTAACCTCTTGTTGATGTTATAGTGGCGGGACATATTTTTCTCTCAAAATTTAAATAATAAATAATTAATAAGGCAAGTCAGCCTTAATTACAAATTATATTTTATATTTTATATTTCTTAAAAGAGGCCGACTCAAATGAAGAGACACCTTGGTTTGTATATATACAAGGTGAAGTTGGTTCATCAAATCATCAATTCATTATTCATTCAATTCACACTCTCAAAGAGAAGTTCACACCACTAGCAGCAGATCATAAATTTTGCAGCAGCAGCTCGACTTGAAGGAGATTCATATTCGATTGTATCAAGAAGAGATTCTCATTATTTATTGTGTCAAGTTCGCCCTTAAGAAGGGTCTGATTTGTAAAGCAGATTTCTGCTCTTATTTGTTCTATATATAAGAGATACGTTTTGCTGGGTTTTTCTCCCTCGAGGAGGGTTTTCCTAGGGTAAACTGCTGTGTTAATTGTCTATTGTGTTGTGTATTTCTGCTTATGTCATTTATGATCTAAACACTAACATGGTATTGGAGCGGGTTTAAGAAAAGATCTAATCAGATTTGTGTAAGCAATCAAGTCAACTTTCCATCTAGGACAGATTTTGAAGGCAAAGTATTGCAAATCTAAGGTTGAAATTTATTCAGACTTAAGGACAGATCTTTGAAGGTGAATTTGTGTGGAAAAAGATGATGGTGAGCAGTTTCAAGGTAGAAGATAGGTTTGATGGAGCTTCAAACTTCAACTCTTGGAAACCCAAGGTACTCATTGCATTAGAGGAGAATGATCTTCTTGATTTCGTGGAAAGTGATATGCCCGAGCCTTCTGATGATACTGAGAAAATCCAGTGGAAGAAAAATGGCACAAAGGCTAGAAAGATCATGATAGACTCTGTGATGAATCACCTAGTACCAATCATCTCCAAGTTGAAGACAACTAAAGAAATGTTCAATACTCTAGAAGGATTGTATGAGATCAACAACACCAGTAGAGCCCTTGCTTTGTGACAACGTCACCATGTAAAAATGGCTAAAGATGATTTAGTCATCTGATTTTTTATGAAGATTGTTGATTTGAGAGATTAGTTGAGCGCTATTGGGGATATAATTGCAGACAAAGATCTTGCTATGCTGGCACTAAATGGTTTTCCTCAATCTTGGGAAACCCTTTATTTAGAGCATTAGTGGGAGATCCAAGTTGCCCAAGTTTGATTGTCTTCGAGTTGATTGTATTCAAGAAGAGTCTAGGTTGGCAGTAAGAGGAATTGGGTGAAACTATCATGGTGTAGAAAATCAAGTTCTTGCTACACATACTTCTAGAGATAGAGGCAAAGGAAGAAAGAGGAATAGAGGCAGAGAATCAAATTTTTGCCCCAGAACCGAAGAAGAAGAAGGATCTCTGTCACATTCAATGTTACCGGTGTGACAAGTATGGTCACTTTGCTCGAGATTGCAAATTAAGGTCTACACAACATGTTTCTACTGCTGAAATTGACATGGGGACATCTTTGAAAGAGCCAAGTTCTAAAATCGATTCAGAAGGTTTCTTATTCTAAAGTCGATCATTTTCTTTGAAGAGGAGGAACTAACATTCAGAGGGAGTTTGACAAACCAACAGAGGCAATCTTGGACGAAGAGGTCAGGAGGTTGATGCAAGTACTTGGAGCTTCAGAGGGAGTCACATCATCATGAAGATTTATTGTAATGTATATTTCTTTGAGACGGAGAAATATGAGGTGAAAGCCCTTGTAGTGTATATTTCTCTGAGATAGAGAAATATGTGAAAGCCCTTGTAGTGTATATTTCTCTGAGATGGAGAAATATGAGGTGTGATCCCTTGTTCATCTCTGAGATTGAGATGTGTTTCTTTCCACACATGGGAGTAGCCATGCTGGACGTCATGTTGAGTGACTCCATGAAGATATCACGTTGAGAGACTCCGTGAGGAACTCTTTTCCACAAATGGGTGTAGCCATTGTGGGTGTCATGTTGAGAAACTCCATGGCATGGATATCTGGAAAGATACCTCCCTAGCTAAGAGGGAGTGTTGATGTTATAGAGGAGAGAGATATCTTTCCCTCAAAATTTAAATAATAAATAACTAATAAGGCAAGTCGGCCTTAATTACAAATTATTTTTTTAATTTTTCATTTCTTAAAAGAGGCTGACTCAAATGAAGAGACACCTTGGTTTGTATATATACAAGGTGAAGTTGGTTCATCAAATCATCGATTCATTATTCATTCAATTTGCACTCTCAAGGAGAAGTTTGCACCGCTAGCAATAGATCATAAATTTTGCAGCAGCAGCTCGACTTGAAGGAGATTCATATTCGATTGTATCAAGAAGAGATTCTCATCATTTATTGTGTCAAGTTTTCCCTTGAGAAGTGTCTGATTTGTAAAGCAGATTTCTGCTCTTATTTGTTCTATATATAAGAGATACATTTTGCTGGGTTTTTCTCCCTCGAGGGTTTTCCTAGGGTAAACTGATGTGTTAATTGTCTATTGTGTTGTGTATTTCTGCTTATGTCATTTCTGATCTAAACCCTAACACCTCTCTCTTACATGCTCTTATGTGTCGTAAGAATCTGTCATAGGTGACTCTCGTCATGATGACTTTACACCACAAGATTCCGACACATGGCCAAACTAGGCCACCTCAAAGTGGGATGCCTACCTAGTCATGTGAGGACAAAATCCACTAAAGATGAATTCCATGTAACCTCCAAATGTGATGCCAACTTGTTGATGCGTGTTTTGTGACCCACACAACACGTTTTTAGAATAAGGTGTCCAAAGACGCTCTATTCTCTCTTGAAAAACTGCCTTGTACGCTAAGATTGCAAAAAAGATCATACGGCAATTCCAATGTTTAGGGTGGTCAAATCTTGACAATGGAACCAGCTCAGTGGACGTTGTGAATTGCTGGTTATCACAAGGGGACTTACGCTTGACAAACTACTCTAAGGTCAATGCTCTATTTTTTTTTTGGAGTTTTTGCTTTGACGATCATAAAAAAAAAAGGAAAATGATAGGGTTAAAGGAGTTCTACACTACTTCTATGAAATCCAGAGACAATAAAGACTAATTGAAACTAATAACAAGACTTTGTTTCACCACGCAAAAAAAGGTAACACGCCAACTACGCAAAGCAAGTGCAATCTTCAAAGGTTTGTGCTTAAGATTAAATTTTGAACAATACCATCAATTGAACAATATCATTCCAAATACACATTAAGGCATCCACATCATGAGTTTAGATTAGCTTTTCGCATTGAATGAAAAACATTCATCCAAAGAAAGCATGAACAAATAGTTTCACCAAATCTTTATGATCAATCTATCATTCATTCAACTACTTCTATTGAATCTATGTGGAAAGAGATTATGCAACCATGCAACCACTTGATAACAAAGGAATTCAAAGCAAATCATGCAACTTGAGCTTTATTATCATAAGTAGCCATTAGCAACAATTTCATAGAACTCTCTCCCAATTATTCTAATCTCTAATCTCTCTTATTCTAGCTCTCTAATCTCCTCTATGATCTTCTAATATCTAATGATCTAACAATAATGAGAGAATGGGATGGGGGTTTATGTAGAGTTTTCAAAGTACAATGAATGGCCAAGATTACATCAGAATCAATGATAGAGATTAAAAGATAAAACCCTAATTAGGGTTTCCCAGAATACAATTAGTGAACTGCCAGTGAAGTGTTGTGAAGAGCTAGTCCTTTGAGTGTGCATCCTTATCTTGTTGGGAAGCATTGTATTGAATGAATCTGGAGACTATGGTGCTAACCTCCTCGATTGTGACAAGTGGCAACACGCTAACCTTGTATTCTAACAATTCCAGATTGTTTGCACACTCCGCAAAGGCGATTTCCCATTCTGATTCCTGCTTCTGAAAGGCATGCCATACAGACAAGAAATTGGCTGCCTTAGTCAAATTCTGTTTGAGGACACGTTCAGTGGTGAGAAGGAACTTCTCTTGGATTTTATTCTTCAAATTCTCCTACAGATGATTCTCTCCGACAACATCCCTTTCTAATGCATCAACAGCTATCTGTAGGACCCTGTTTTGAATTTCCTTTGCTTGTTCTTCAATTCAAATAGAATCTGCCTTCACTTTCTCCAAGACATCATTCCTCGTGATTAGTGTTAGGTACCAGCCATTAAAGTCATATGCTGCACCTGCTGCAATAACTTTCCCTTCAATCAATTCTTGTTTCGGAACTCCTTTCAATACCCTAAGGCATGGAATGATTCATTCTTGAATATCTTGGGCATTCTCCCATGTTTCTGCCAAACTCAAAATTCTTGAAAGTAAAGATGATTGATCTTTTGCTAGCATTAATCTTTCTGCAAATACTGCCGCTTCATCACTTCTGTCATTTATCCATTCTTTGCTCTCTCTGGCTGAAGTGATTTCTTCCTCAAAAGTCTCCTGCGAAGTATTCATTAGTGGAAGTCCTACTGAGTTGGCCTGACCAAGAGGTTTAGTCAGGTGTTGAATGTATTTCTTCAGACGCTCCACTTCCTTCTCACAATCCTTTCTTTTTGCTACTTCTTTTTCCAGCCTTACCTTGATTGTAGCAACTGAATTATCTAGATCCTCCACCTCTTGCCTCTTTGTTGTTGGGCCCAAATTGACAGTGGTAATTGCATAATCTTGAGGAGTAATTTCCTCCCTTGTCTTGTCAACTATTGGCACAACAATTTGTATTGTACGTTGGCCCGTCTCATCTGTTTGAATGGTGGAAAGTATCTTGGTTGGTTTCTTCACAGGGGCTGTGTCTAGTTTGGCCAAGAAATCAGCCATGCCATCTTCTTCTGGCATGCCTACTTGTTCAACTGTTTTTAAACTTTCTTTTAGCCAATCTAGAATGTTAGGCTGCTCTACAACTTCTTCTTCTTGAATTTCTTGTACACAAGGAGCACTCTAAATTCCCTTGAGGGCGGAAATCATTTCCTCTTGGAATTCACCATCCACAATATTAACTTCATCACCTGATTGGAGAATCTCAATGTGCGTAGGAGATGGCGGTTGATTTTTTAGCTGGATGGGAAGGGGAGAAGGAATCCTTATTTCTTCTCCCAAAGATTCATCAATATCCATTATGTCATTAATATTTGTAGATGCAGCTGAGTGGGGTGGCTTAGCCTTTTGCTTTTTCTGAATAGGCTCTTCAACCATAGCCTTGTCCTTGGACTTCCTTTTTCTTGAACTAACGTTTTCAATTGGCTCACTTCCTTGGGATGCTCCAGCGTTCGAGGAATAAGATTCTGCCTTGCCCATCAAATCATATGTAAACTCTACATTATTCCACCGCAAAACTTGAACTTGTTGATCTACCCACCATTGAGAGTATTGGACAACAGGCTTCATGAAGGTGTCCAAATCTGCAAGCTCTGGCTCATACCATCTTATAGGAAGCAAGGGTCTACTTTCATCAAACCTTGGCTGAGTGAACTCACCATCATCTTCAATTTGATCTGGTATCTTGAAGAGTTCGGTTGTCCTTATCAGGCTAACTGGTAGTCGAGACCACATTCTCTTTCTAACTTCGAACTCATCAGCAGCATTTGCCCAATAATCTTCTAGCTTGACTTTGTGCTTATATTTCTTTTCCTCTACAAATCCTATATGGTGATGAGGATTGAAATTATCCCGGGACCGAAATGAATTGAAGGATACCTTTCTATTTCCATTATGGCACTTTCTGCTGCTTGTGCTGATGGGCACGATTCTTCCATATTGCCAATGAAAGGTGGGAATGTGACAGCCGCCTTACCCTTTTCTCTTTGGAAGTTCTGATATGTTTCCAGTTGTCTGAGAATCTCTAGCAATACCATTCTATTAGTGGGAAAAATTGAAGTTTAAAAGGATGTCCTATAAAACCCTGGATTCGGATGTATGTGAATCTAGGAAACTGGATATACTGTAGAAACCCTAGGTTTCCCCCTGTTACTGTTCTGATTGATATTCTTAGGTTTTCTGACGTTTTCTGAAGTTTTGTGATTTTTTTGCAATTTTTGGATTTTTTAATGCATTTATGGATAGTACGGCTTTACTAGAAAATTGAAATAAATTCAATAGAAAAACAATAGACTTCAATTTGCTTGAGAAATGGAAATAGAAATGAAGGCGTGTCTTTTGTTATTCATATGATTTTCATATAAAAATGATCTGACAACATACAAGATAGAATAATGATTTTTATTATGAAAAGAACCTGTTATTCTGCTGGTACGGCTGAAGGTACAAATGGTACGGCAGAAATAAATATGATCTCCTTCCTTCCTTCTGGCATGCACAAATTGATTGACTGGTATAGGCGCCTCTTTCAGAGCAAACTGGGACCTTCAAACCAAGGCGTTGCTTCCAAGCTGAAAAGTACGGCTGAGATGCTATGGTACGGCCTGTCAGAAGTACGGCCAAGTACAGCAGCTTGTTTATTTTGTACGGCCTCCTCAAATCCACTTTTAAACCCCTGAATAAAGTGCGCCCAAGGTGATAGATGATAACTGGATGCAACAACTGAAGAATCTCTGACCAAGAACAATCTCTGAAAGCTCTGTAGTTTTCTCTGAGTAAGAAAACCTCTGTAGGCAATAGATCGAGTGATATTGCACACTCTCTGAATTGCTTTCCGCTGGAGATGGCTCGTTCTCCAAGGAATCGAACGTGAAACCCTAAGTCTCAGGCTCAGACCAAAAATTGATCAATATCAAACTCAATAATCTCATAATCGGCTCAATTCCCAAGGCAAACCCTCAAATACACTGAAAAGTGCGATTCCCTTGAAAATAGGGTTTTAATGAAATATTCATATTTTAATATTTTCACTTCTCCATAGTTCTCCACTGAATATTCAAATATTATTTAAATGTCAACTGGCCCCCTTTCATGATGGCGCACCCCTCAAGGAATAAACACTTAAGTTATAATATTAAATTATAACTTTATATTATAAACGTTAATTAATTAATATTTAATCAATATGATCAAATATTAATATCTCCCTCGTTTCTAACCCGATGATCAATCCGTCTGATGCTGACGAACCCTGAAGTGTTTCCTGATGCCGCCACAGCCAAACTGCTAAAAATAGCAGTGGTCCCACACTGCCTGCCAAGAACTGCTAAAAATAGCAATTCTACAAAATGTCTCTGATTGAGCCAGAACGAAAGACAACTGATCAATCCCTGCTGACTGAAGCTGAGCCAAGCTCCGAAGTGACCCCCTATCCAGTCCA
>VDFB02069537.1:0-86262 GCA_007258455.2 Sequoia sempervirens
GAATGTTCCAAGATACATTGCACCAATGATTTCTCTTAAGAGACCAAAGTGCGAAAAAAGAAGAAAACTTTGAAGAGCTCTTTCTCAAAAATCATGAAACTTACAACCATTATGTCTAAAGGTACAAGATCACATAGGGTCCCTCTATAATAACCTCTTTCAATTTTTCATATCTCCATTCCATTTTCCCATGGTGACATGTTTTCAGTTGATGGAAAAAGTGTCAATTGCATTCAAAAGAAAGTTGCAAGATAGTGTAATCTTTGTTTTGTTCATCATGTGGCCAAACCAATAGTTCCAACAAGTTAGGTTGGGTGGTTTTATGGTAGGAAAGGTCATGTTTTGCACCTCAACATGCCAAATTGTTCCAAGCTACATTGTACTTGTGTTTCTCTTAAGATCCCTAAGTGCCAAAAAGTGGTGAACTTTGATGAGTTTTTACTCAAAAATCATGGCACTTAGAGAATTTTCATCTAAATATATAAGGTCACATAGGGGCTCTCTACAATAACCTTTCTCATTTTTTCATATATCCAAGTCATTCCACCATGGTGACAATGTTTCAGATGTTCCAAAAAGTGTCAGTTGCATTTAGTAAAAAGTTATTGAGAGGCATTGTTTACATTCTTCATCTCATGGGGGTAAACCGACAATACCAACACATTAGGATAGCTACAAAATAAGTCCACTTTATGATTTTAGGTCAACATAGGTGTCTTTATACTCTTATGACTAAATGATCTACACCAAAGAGCTAGTCTCCTCCATTGGTTAAACTCAATGCAGTCATAAATGTTTTGGTCAATATAGGAATACATTTTTTTGAGATGAAGGAAAGTGTGGGTATGAAGAATACCTACATAAATTTGAAGCAGTGATTGATCAGCTAGAGGATTGGTACTTGAATATACTTCAATAAAATTATTGGAAACATAGTGTAAATTGTTTGTACATTGTCTTCAATAAAACTTGATTCCATAACTATATGCCAAAAATATGGCATCCAAGACCACAAACACATAATGGTGTGGGAAAGATAATAATTAACCAACAAATATAGGTGAAATGAGTGTGAATATCACCATAAATATGGTAATAAAAAATTCCAAACATAAAATACCAATGAGAAGAAAAAAAGGTAAAGGTACATCATGATAAAAATCTTCACATCCTCATTGTCTTCATTTTATCAATACAACAAAATATTAGGAATGAATGGATTAAAAACCATATTATTCAATAAAGTGTGATAATGCTTACAAACAAGAATACATAAATCTAAAAATAAGTTATGAATCATGGAATTTACTTATATTTTAAATATTTGAAATAAACCATCTACAAATATCTATTGAATCTTGTCATTGTATAATGGAGGAAACATATTATTATTGAAAACTTGAAATATAAAAATATAATCCTTAATTAGCTCTTTTTCCTTGTGTTTTCATTACATGCTTGAGAGATAAATGTCTTAGCGTGTTTTAAAGCACTTCATTTATTGTAAGGAAATAATATAGGAACATTTCTGTAAGAATGGATTGGAATAACATTTTTAAATCATTTATAGTTACATCAAATAATTATTCATTTATTTAAAAAACATTTATTATACAAATATGGACACCATCAATAAAAAAGATATGTATTAACCAAATAGCCATATAGGCATACATCAATATATGTCAATATAAGTATAACATATATACAAAAAAACCATATAGGCTTATATAAGAATACCATATGGACATACAATGACATGCATATACAATACAAAATATATGTTCAAAATTGCCATATAGGCATGCAACAAAGGACCCTAATAAATAGTCATTTCCCTCCAAGTGAAGGAAAAAATCACAAGCAGATTTTGATTGTTAGGGGTATAGAGATGCATATGATGGTGGTCTACTTTGAATTCATTCACTAGACCTCCTGTTTAATTCTTCATGGAGTTGCACCTATTACAATAAAAATCATATACATTAATGTATAGAAATTAAATTATATAAAATTAAATATTTAACAAAATAATCACTTACCACAACCAAATGATCTCTCTCCTCATTCGCACCAACGACATGCTCATGTTGTGGCATTGTGAAGCCTTATAGCAACCATCCAGATAGAAATTAAACTAAAAATGAATAATCATTTGATTTTTCAATAATAGATAGCTAAAACAATGATTGTAATTTGAAATTTACTAATTTTCCCCATACCTCAATCAAAGGCTTTGAGCTCGCTATGCTGCAGCAACACCATGCTCCACTATCCTATCAATATCAGGAGGAGTGTCTACTTGCATCATCTAAAAATAAAACAACATTATTTAATTACCAAAACTAGAAGAGTGATGTAGGTCATAGCCTATAATGTATGACATAGTCAACAAAATTTTGAGTACTTATTGAACTATATATTGCTTCATAGTTTAATAGGTGGTTATTGGACTATTGTGTTAGTTTTAGTCTAGTTATGAATCCCATAACTATAGTGAATATGAAATAACAAGGGGATTTATTAGGATTTATTGTATCATGGCTAGATTAGAATTTATATTTTATCATTGCATAATGAATACTTACTTGAGAATTTGATTTGGTTTTGTATAGGATGATGTTTACTAGAGAAAAAGAAATACCATTTTGAACTTAATGACCCTCCATTTGTGTTGTCCTTGAGTTGCTTACCGACCCGCTGTGAAGTTGAGTATTGATTGGTATGTTGTTTGATTAATTGTGTTTTGGAGTGTTTAAATTTAAGGGGCTTTATAATGTTGCTTGCTGGAAACGTATTAAATAAAAACAAAAACAATAAATAATAAGTGGTAAAATAATTATAATTTAAATTGCTATTTTGCATTGAGTTATGAAATTAATAAAAATAAGTGTTATAAGCCAACACGATGTAAACAATTGCGGGTGGATAAAGTCAATGAAGTGGTTACAATTTTAATGGAGATAAACGTGGGAAGTGGTGGAGCTCTTATCATGAAAAAATATTGTGACTGCATGTTTAAAAAAAAAGGATTCTTTGAAACAAAAAGTATTCTATTTCTTTTGAATGCGTTTCTAATTTGAAGGGTAGCAGTAATGGCCACTCAAGAGGGTGTTTTGCATGCCTAAGGAAATATAACGGAATGCTTTTGAAGATTCTTTGTGACTAAAAATTAGCACTATATTTATGATGGCATCCTCTAATAGTGGGGATCAACCATTATGAGTTTGTTATGCATTATGGCAGTGGAGGTTATCACATACTCTGCCAGGGGATTTGGGGGACCACGTGAACACTTTATTGGAGTTTTCTAAAAAATAAAATCTTCTATAGTAAGAGGAAGGGGGTTTCGGTCTTGACTCTCTACACAATTTCTTTAGGCATAGAGGAAGGGAAGGAAGATGATGCATAAGGAAGATGCGAGACACGAGGAAAGATCTGTTGACGTGAGGCTGAAGCATTACCGAGGAAGGGCTAAAGAAGCCAGTCGAGGAGTTAGCAAATATCCAAGTACGCTTGCATGCAATGTTTTCAGATCTTTATGCATCTCCCTCATGCTTTCAGATGTTGCATACTTGACTATAGTCGCCCCCTCTTCGCTGCTTATATCGCCTTGGATTCTTGGACTGTGGTTTCGTTACAACTATTGTTCGTGAGTCTTTAATGTCTGTTAAGTAATCTCTCTCTCTTCTTCACTATTTCTTAGAATCCACATATTGTCAGGTATGTCCTAACAGGTATATAGGTTATTTATGATGATCTATCTAGGATCTGTTTGGATCTTAGGGATCTATCTAAAAAGGGGGTATAGTACTTTTGTGCTATCATGACTTTCGACCTGTGTGATATTCCACAGGCATATTATTAGGCCTTTTACTCTTCTAAAATGTCTCCAAGCTATCTTTCCAAAACACTTCAGCTGCTTCGTATAATAGCTTTGTCTTTGCACTTGTTTATGCTTCACTTGTACATAGGGTATTTTGTCAAACATCTCGCATGCCATATGTGTGGCTGCACTTTTCTACCAGGCATGTTGTTGAATACTTCATGGCTTTATTAAGGATTCCATGTTTTTCTTGTTCACTCCCAATGCCTAGAGGAATTTTCGCATCCTGTACCGTAATTCTCATTTGACACGGGCATAATAGATAGTGGAAAAGATCATAGCATACATGCTCTATTATATTTAGAAAACCTGTTATCCATTTTCACCAACTATGGACCTTGGATGAGGCCTTGGTTGTTGTACTTGGTCGCTCCTATTTCGATAAATTCATTTACTTTTGATCATGAAGTCTCAAAGCACAAAATATTATACTATGGCAATGGAAATGGGAATCTATTTTTGGTGGGTTTTCTTTGTTCTACATTGTTGTCTTGTATATGATCTACATCTTTACATGTGTAATACCTCCCTTATCCTGTCCACACCATGCAAGCATGATATGTGTATGTGCACTTATGATTCTAATTCGGGAACCTTCAAACTACAGATTTGAATAGAATTCGGAGAGATTTACAATAGCAACACGTGAACATAGAAGACTGTAGAGGTAAAATTAGCTTTCACATCTGCTGTACTTGAAAATAGAATGTTGCGAAGGTTTAAATAACCTGTTTGATTCTACTGACAATCTATCATAGTTGCAACACTTGAAAATAATGATAATAATGCAAGTAGATGGCGATATTTCCAAATTCCAATATTCACTTTCTAATATATATACTTGGCAACCTATCACAGTTACAACATTTAGAGTTGAGGTATTGTACAAAATTAAATAGCCACCCTAAAACCTTTGGTAAGTTATCACAGCTATAACTTTTAGACTACAAAGGTGTAGTAAATTTAATAATCTCTTTGATTTCATTGTCAACCTGTCTAAGCTGCGGCGTTGAACATAATAGGAAGTTTAAAGGTTTATATAATCTCTCTGATTTCATTGTCAACCTGTCTCAGTCGTTGCTATTTCTTAGTGCATACCTGGTTCAGATTGTTTCATTTAACATCATCACTAACTCCCTCTGAAACTCATCACTGTGTAAAATGACATTAATGTTCCTGCTCACTAAGTGATTACCTAATTTTGCATTGCTTTAAGGGTTGTGGTTGTGTGAGGGGATGCGTAGGTTCCAAATAGCATGACAGCGTACCAAGCTTCCAATTTTTAAGAGACTTTTTCCCCTGTGCATTTATTCATCCTTGATACTAAGGGCTTCCTTGCGTAGGCCAAAATCCTTTCTTGAATTCGATCAATCTTATCTCTTTCTAATCATTCATCCTACTTGTATTCAGGCAAGATCTTCTTGAGAACGGAATGCAATCATTCTAAAACTGACTCATCTCACCTTATATTTACTGTTATACCCTCTGTAGATTTGATGGCTTTGAATGTCTATCTACAACCGATAGGTGCATGCTCATTGAATTAGAACATTTAGTGTGGAAAGTATAGGAATTTGTGTTTCAATCTGAACCTTTATTTAATTTATATATATAATCAGTTTATATGCATTATATGCGTATGGTGGAAGACGATTTACATATCTATATTGTGGTCTTATAAAAGTAGACCCATGCTTTAATAAATTGATTGTAGATGATTAACTAGGAACGAAAGGAAAATGGTAATTACATATCTAGATGAATGAAGAGTTTATTTAGATAGGTAAATTCGGTGTTTAGATAATGAGGTATAAGAAATGTGTAAAGAATTATAAGAGGAAGTTTAATCTATTCTATAAGGGTTGTTTTGAACTATGAAGCTCTACTATAAAAGTTAGTTAGATATACGCAAGGAAAAATAGTTATATTTATTTATTTTGAGTTATGTGAGTATTTCTAAAAGTATAAAATGTAAATTGAGTGTCTATTAGTAATTCTCATGTAGTACATGCTCTATAATGAATATTTTAGAACATTATTATGAAGATCTTATCCTTCTATAAGAATCACTAAACTCTAGAATAGTAGACAATAATAGATGCCTTTTTATTTGTAATATAACGCTTCATCATATAAGCGTTTACTTATCAAGATATTGGCATAAGATGGTGAGTGAGAGGTTGTAAAAGTCGTCACCTTGACGAAGTCTTTAGGTTAATAAACCTTAAACTCTATCCATTATTTCTTTTAATGATTTCTTAGAGCTATACTTGAATATGAGAGGAATTTTGAGGATGAATAGGATGATGCTTCTATAATAGTTGTGCATTATGATTCGTTATATAAGTAGATATTGTTGGAAGTTGCGAAGGTTTGATTTTTGTGATTGATATTGAAGTGGGTGGATTTTGTTAATCTTGATTGAGTTTGAAGAATTTGATGCGATGTTTTTCACTATTTGTTCTACTGTTGTCACCTTGATGGAAACCATTGTGTTGATAATTTGTTGTCTTCCAGAGGATAGAGGGGATATGATTTTTATTTTATATTTTTGCAAGGGTTGGTATGGGGGCCGACGACCTAGGAGGATCGCCTTGGGTAACCCATATCAAGCCCGGTGTATTTATTGAGTTTAATGTTGTTTCACCTGAAAGCAGGTGGTTTTATGATTCTGTCTAGTACTTTGATGATGGTTGATCTTGCACTTGGATTGTTTTTATGTGCCTTGAGCCTTGCATTTGAATGTGGTTTTCGTTACTTTGAAGTTCTAGCGCGAGATGGTGCATGCCTCTCTTGGTGCAGCTATTTTATTGGATTACGTTTCTTGAGCAAGTTGGCTTTCCATTTGAGTTTTTGAGATATGTTGTTAGTAGGGGAGTGGTTCTTCATGGGGGCCGGCACACAAAGTGGTGCCTGGGTAACTCATGTGGAATTAGTCTAATAAGTGAAAACTAAATTAGTGTATTAGGGAAATGGGTAGTCTAAAATATTTAACTTGATAATTATGCCTCACTCATGGACTCAAGGGCTAGTTCAGACTTGGGGATGAGTTGAGAAGGCATGGAATGGAAAGATCATTATCTTGTCTTTATGAAAGATAATCGATTCCGCATTGGATTGCATGTGGGGCCGAGTTTCGTAAGACGTCACCAGGGTAACCCAAGTTGGGGGCCGGGGCCTAGGAAGATTCGCCAGGGTAACCCATGCAACATTGCGATGACACTCTACCCTTTAACAACCATGTATGCTTTGTTTCCCTCTATGTTATTCTTGGGCCTCTGTAAGCACATGTTGGCATTTGTATGTTGATGCTTTATTGGTTATTCCTTATGTTGGGCACATCTTGTGTTGGTTATATCTTGTGCTGGAGATTGCCTTATGTTATTGTGGATCTTGTTGTGAAGCCTTGTATCCTCATTTTGTTTGATGGTTATTGTTGGGGTCCTTCTTGTCATCTCTTAGCATGGGGGGTGGGCCTTAGGGTCCACGTGGTTGGGTGGAACGTGCTATGCACCCCATTGGGTCCCTAGTCATCAATCGAGAAGTGTGAAATTGTACCTTGCAGTGACTCTTGAGTTGAACCAGAGTTGGATCCAGTATTGCAGCTTCGTACCCCTTCATTTCAAATGTATCATTCCATTTTATTGTATCTTCCCCATTCATGTTGGGAAGCGGCATTGCAATATTGTAATCCTTGATTAATGTATTGTCCATGTTCATGTTATCTTATGGTTACTGGTGTATACTTACCTTTCATGTGATGTAATGATGTTGTTGTGAAAAGTAATGCAGTCATGTAAACCCAAGGGATTTGTTATATGTAGTTCATGTTTAGTTTCATTTCATGTGATATATGATTATTATGATGTATGTTAGTACTTTTAAAAAAAATTGGTGCCATAAATGATAGATGTATTAGTATCCTTTGGGGTTGCTTGGCAGGGCATTACAAATACTTACTTGAGAATTTGATTTGGTTTTGTATAGGATGATGTTTACTAGAGAAAAAGAAATACCATTTTGAACTTAATAGATTTTCATATGAATACCATTTCAGTATCACAACTTAAAATTTATGAGACATGTGTTCCTTGGGATTTGTTAATGTGCATCCAATTCTATTTCAAGTATTGATTTATGATCCTTTAGGGAGAAACTATCTTGAAGTCCCATGAAGGTGATGATAGAATCATCATTGTGGAGGATGTGAAATGGTGTGTGATTTTGTTGATCTAGGGTAATGAATTTAGGAGATAGATGATTAAGGTTAGTGATGGGGTCAATGAAAGGAATGGTGATAGGGGTGATGGGATTAAGAAAGGGATTTATGATAGCATGATGAAAGGATTGTTGATGGGGATGAAAGAAAGATTGTTTATGGGGTGATAGGTTCAATGAAAGGATTTGCAATAGAAAGTTCCTTGGTGGAACAATCATATGGAATCATTTGATGTTAGGAGAGTTTAACCTAGTGTTCACAGGTGTAGCATCCTTATTATTCTTATCAAGAGGGTTATATCTAATGCCTTAGAATCCTTGGTTTGAATGAATACAAATATGTTTGAGGAGCAATTATTTATGAAGGGTAAATACTCTAACTTGATATTTCATGATCTTCCTCATATTGTTTGTGATGATATGGTTATTACTTAAGAAGAAACACACAAATATATTGTAAGGTAGCTAGGAATTATGGGGATTTTCAAATTACTCATTTTCTAGGAACCAAAATGGACAAAGGTGGTTGGTTCCAATGGATAAGATGTTAATTTTTCCTAGATAGGGTTGATGGAGGAGTGATAGGATCTTTATTATTTTAGATCTATGGGATATTCGATATTTTGGTAGCATTATTCAAAATATCTTTTTCAATATCAAATCAAGAACTATCAAAACTCTCAATCTATTCCTTTCTAGGAGACCAAATTGTACAAAATTTATCTAACCATAATTAACTTTCTTGCACTCTATGATTTTTTGGGCTAAGCTAACCATAAGATCATCAAGATAAAAGGATTTTGTCTACATGAGAACATTGTTATAGTTCATACTCCCACAACATGTATTGATGACCTTGATATTTGATTTAAAGGGTGGATGAGAGGCTACTAATGGGAAGTCACTCAAATCAATATGAGAGGAGGATTATTTATATTTGAGAAGATTGAAATTTTTAATGTTTAGAAAAAGATAGGATTTTTTTTGTGCTTCAAATACTTGCAAGATTCTTCTATTTTTTATACTTCTAAAAGTGAACTAATTTCCTCTATATCCATTACCTCAATATAGCCTTTTTCACTTAATTATGACTCACATTCAACTTTAACTTCATTAAGTTCAGGTGTGTATGCTCTTGGTTCTTTAGGAGGTGTATCAACAACCTCTTGTTGAGGATTATTCATTGTGTATTCATCAATATTGTTGTTGTTACTCTCATGGGTTAAACAGTATGTTGTCAACATTGCATCTCTAACTCTTGCTACTGTAGACATTGAAAATTGTCCTTCGCCTATGAACCCACCTTTTCATATCAATTCCTCCTCCTACTTGCATAATTAAATAATTTTAATTTTTTAATTATCTTTTAAGGTCATATTCCTCTATTAATTAAATAATTATTAATTATTTAATTCATTCATTTTTTCCTTTATTCTTCCCTTGATTAATTAAATAAATTTTGTTTATTTAATTACGTCACTAATTAGCCCCTTCCTTTCTATAATTAAATAAATGCTTATTTATTTAATTATTGTCATTTTTCTACTACAATTAAATAATTATTTTAATTATTTAATTATTCATTATCCTCTTCTTCTATAATTAAATAAATTTTATTTATTTAATTATTTACTAATTTGTCATTTTCATCCACTTTTGAATTAAATTATTATTTAATTTAAAATTCAACATGTCACATGTCATTTATAATTAAATAATTCTTTTATTATTTAATTATTCACCTTCCCTCCCAAATTAAATAATTTTATAATTATTTAATTTTCTCCAACAACCTCTTTTTCTATTCCAGCCTCATTATCCATGTCATTCTTATCTTCTCTTGTCTCATTCATTTTCCACCCTTGATTGAATTATCTTATAATTCAATCTTGGCCATTAATCCTTATCATTGGCCTAATTTTTTCCTAACCATATTTCATACTACAACTTTCAATCTTGGCCATTGATTAAGACATCTTATTGACATCCAATCTCAACCATCAATCCAAATAAGACCTTTCCTATAAATCAAACATCTCATAAGCCATTTGGGGGAGGGGGGGTTGATTCTTCAAGTATCTTTATGCTACCAAAATCATTCTTGAATCATTCATCCATTTCTATCCATCATCTCCATCTCAATGTTATGTTGTTGAATTGAGCAACCAACATATCAAATCAATCAAATAATTCATCCATCATTACGTCTATTTGAGGTATTGAATATTTGGATTAGGTAATGCATGTTATTGTTTTATTTATTTTATTTTATCCAAAAATTTTGCATACATTTTGGTGAGCCCGACATGAACCCCCTAACTAATTCTTGGCTCAATATTTTGACAAATTTTGAGGAATTTTGGAGTTTGACCTTTTTGTTGCAGGTTTTGCATCATTTTGGGACAAAACCCTAGTTTTCAAAGATTCAATCATATCTCTCAAACGGCTACATATTTTCTAGCAAAACAATTTCTACAAGTTGGGAATAATATCAAGAGCTTTCAGTCCAAAAATCATATTTTTTGGAGCTGTTTTTAATTTTTTATAAATTTTTTGTTATTTTTCATGAAAAATCAATTTTGAGAGAAAAATAGCAATTTTTTGGATATTTTTGTATTTCTAGAAATCCCTCTGAATTTTAGTAGGGTTATTTTCATTATGTTTTTTATTTGGATGAAAAATAACTAGGCAAAAAATAGATCTTTGAAAATTAGGGTTTTTACAAAGATTTGCTTATATCTCACAAATGGTTGCAAATCTTTTCACAAAAAAAATTCTACAGATTTTGGATGATGTCAGGCACCTTCAGTCCAAAAATCAGAAGCTTTGGACCTGTTTTGAATCTTTAATAAATTTTTAATGTTTTTTCATAAAAATTAATGTTGGCTGCAAAACAACAATTTTTTTAGATTTCTTTACATTTTTGGAAAGCTCTTGAAATTTCAATAATTTTTTGTTCTATATTTTTTCTTTTTATGCCAAAAACATTTCCAAAAATCATATTTGTCTTGACTAGCCAACCCTCTAATATTAGTGATCAATTATCTTGTTAGGGTTTTGGCTTTGTTGTTGGTTTTGTTAATGTGCAACAAAAAAAATAAACACTTCAAAAGACAAATTGGATCAAGTGGACAAAAATTTGGAGCTAAAGAAATTCTAGGTGCACACATTTCATCTTTCATCTCTTAATCTTGTTTGTCACACATTTGGATTTGGGGCTTAAAATGAACACCTTGTTTGCAATCACACTTTGAAATTGGGCTTAAGAAGAACCATTGTCTTCCATCACACATTTTGGTTTTGGGTTAAAAAGAACAAGTGCTTCCATTGTTTGCTTACACACATTTCATTTCTAAAGGGAAATTAATAACTGCGAGTGTGAATCAAGTGTGTGTGTCCTCCAAAACACCTCACTTGGTTCTCTTTTGTCATACCCTTCTTAGGAGGCCTACTTGGAGCACACACCCCTCCAAGGGACAACCTCAATCAAGGTTTGAGTCCAAAGACACGCCTCTTTGGGAGTTTAAATCTTTTCACTCTTGGCTAAGCCCTAAAGAATTTTATACCTTTGGGAAGTGAAGGTGAAGGGTGGTTTACCCCTTTCTCCCAGCTATGTGGCAAGATTTTGCTTTCAAATCATCCTTAGTCAACCTTGTGCATCCTAGCTTAAGACCTAATTGGCCATACCCACTTGACTAACATTAGGCTTGTTGTTATGTATTCAAGTGTTTTCTTGATCATAACATTTAATCTTGAAAGAAAAAATTATAATTGTGTTTGGTGTGTTTGTTCATGCATTTACATGTGAGATCTTGTGTTTGATATTTCCCAAGTCAAACTTCCAATAAATATTTTCCAAATCATCCTAATCGTCCAATCTTATCATCTCAACATCATCATCAACCTAGTCCTAGTCACCACTTGTCAAAATGGTCCTAATCATAAACAATCCCAATCTTGATCATGATCCTAAAGTCATAATCCAAGGGGGCTATCCCTCTAGTCTAAATCATGAGACAAAACCTAAGCCCAAGATCATAATTTAAGGAGGCCCTCTCCCTAATACTAATCACGAGAACAATCCAAGACCTAAAATCACACTTCAAGGTGCCCCTCCTCCTAATTCAAATGATGAAAAGAAATATGTGGCATACTTGGAGGGACAAGATGACATACAATGATGTAAAGACATTTGTAACACCATGCCAATATTAGAAGACCTAGTACCCCAATTCCAAGACATCCTCCAATCACTTTATGAAGCACCACAACCTTTAAACCAATAAACCATTCAAGGAATCCATGATATAATCCAAAAACTTCAAACAAACCAATCGCCTCAAATGCAACAACTCATAGCACAAGCCGAACACCTCATGGCCACTTGTCAAATCCAACAATAACAACATCAAGTCCAATCACCACATCAACAAATTTCCAATCAATCCTATGTGTCACCTATATCATCATATCAACCTCATCCATCCACATATCATCTTAGCCCTTCGTCAATCTATCACACCTCTTCTAGTGTCAACCCTTATCCATATCAATCCACCTCTCAACAACCATTATCCTATGCAACCCCTCCATCATTATCACAACAACAAATCATACCACAAGAAGTCCAAACACCATTCCAACCTCAACACATTCAACCACAATCCTATGTGTCACCTTCATCATCATGCCAACCTAATCCATCTACCTATCATGTCAATGCCACATCAACGTATCCACCCATATCACAACAAGAACATACGATCCCAAGTCCACCTTGGCAACAAAATCAAGAGCCTTTCAATTCTCATGTTCCATTTGACAAGGGGAACACCAATCTAGTTCATGCACCCTATAGATTTATCATACCACAATCCAATCAAATTCCTATCCCTAAGACACCATGTCCTAGTCCTAATCCATTGGCCTTTCCAACTTCTAACCCATAAAACCCTTCATTACCCCCACCATCATCTAATACTCCATCAAATCTACACCCTAAATTCAAAAAATTTAAAAGAAAACCTATGGTATTACCCAAATCCACCCATCCACCTACAAAGGATGTGACCCAAGGGCTACTAGCACGAAATATACCATCCCCATGTCAAACACCCATTAATGAGCTTACCAAAGAACCTTTGAATTCCATGCCTATTCCTCCAACCCCATCATGTAGTCTCCCCCTTGAGCCTATTCAAGAGTCTTCCCCATTGATCCCAAGTCAACCTCCATCATGTCTCCATGTCGTTGACCATCTAGAACATGTTGAGCTCATTCAAGAGTCATCCCCTTCCACTTCCATTCAATCAAGCCAAGAGTTATGTCAAGATCATTATCCTAAGCATGAGGAAACATGAACCTCTCATTCTAATCAAGATCTAGGCCCATCTAATGATCCCACTCATAACATACTTGGTCCTATTTATGATCAAGCTCCCCTCTATGATCTTACCTATGATCAAGAAGGCCATGATGATCCTCTTAGCCAAATGTATGCATTCCATAGTTAAGAGCCTATCACTTCACATATCTATGAGCAAGAAACCTCCATTGCTCCTATCCACCCCCTACCTATCCCTATCCATGATCCATCAACATCCACTTCCCTTAATGAGACATATTCCTCTCAAGCACACATAGAAGATAAAAAAATACCTTGAATCTAAGTGAACACAATGCTAATCAAGATCCTAATGATCCTCCATCATCCACTATTGACCCCATTGCAAGTCCTCCATCTATCCTATTGGTCTTTCCACCCTCATTCATGAATGTTCCTCCTTAGAACAACAACAACCATTATCTCCCCTTGCTTCATCTTCTCCATCCAATAAGGAACTCATGTCTATTGTTCCACCTAAACCTATTCACATTGTCCATTACATACTCCAAAACATGAACCACCAAGGTAAAGGTTTAGACCTTCATGAACAAGGTATTTTGGAGCCCATCAATGTCAAAGTCCCTCCATGCTTTTATGGCCTTGGATATACACCCCAAGGACACCAATCTCAATATGTTGGTACTTCCTCCATGCCTCCTAAGTTTGCATTCCATCATAAATCCTATCATACACCTAAAACATATGTTGCCATCCTTCCTCCATCATCCTACAAATGTCAAAGGCATGTGACCATACACCTTCCACCATCCACTTTTCCACCATTACTTCCAAATCCTAATATCCCTCCATCCACTTTACCACCATTACTCCCAACACCTAATATCCCTACCATTCAATCCTCTTATCCATTTATCCATAAATACCCTAACATTCCTAATCATGACCAACAAATGCACACATTGTCTAAACATGAAGCTTCCACTCATTCCACCTATCCCATGGGATTTAAAAGCAAAAATTTCAATTCCTCTATTCATGAAGCCAAAAATCCTAAGGACCCTCATGCCTTAGGACATCAAAGCAAATAATCAAAGAAAAATCCATCTAAAAAGTTATATAAGCCCATACCTCCAAAAGCAAAGGCCAAAACTAACATGGTTTGGGGACCTAAGAAAAAGGATAGTGGGTCAAATGAGGCATCTACATCACAAAAATCCTAACCATCTACTTCCACCTCACATTCCCACTCTATTCAAGAATCTCATATTCCATCTCACAAGCAAAATAAAAGTCATAAAAATACTAAGTCTATGTGGGTACCTAAAGCATTTCATCACCCATCTCCTAAGCAAACATCTCCATTGCTTCCTACACCCCATCCACCTCAAAAGCTTCAACATTTATCACAGGTCACGGTTCCCTTCCATTTCACAATAATTCCACACACTTGCATCCCCTCACCCTTCACTCATTATCCTACATATATCCCCCACCACCTTCCTATGGTCCATGCTTTTGGCTAAGACTCCCCATTTATACCTTTCCATAAATCCTACATAATCCACCTTCTTCCCTATCATAATCTGCATCATAATCCACTATTTTCCTCCATAATCCATTATCTACCTAATCCATCTCCCTCTCATGCATCCCCCTACCAACATCTAAGAGCACATTTGACATGGTCCATGTAATGACATCCATCTCTAGTGGGACTATCACCTTTCATGGAACTAGATACTTGATTCCCTCCTATCCATATTCCACTTCTCCTATCCAAAAATCAAAATAGTCAAAAAAAAAGTAAAGAGAAATCTCTTCATCCAATGATGAAAACCTGGTAAACAGGCGCCCTGGATAAGTACCATGATGAAAACTTGGCAAACAGGAGTCATGTGTAGGTTTATCTTCTATGTCACTTACACTTGGGGGCACAATGTCTTATCTATCCAACCTATCATTTTCATGTCATATCATTCCCATCCTACCTATCATCTTTATCCATCATACATTCCTATCATATTGAGTTCATTCATCCTCTCTTCCTCCTTTTGATCTTGATAAAAATAGGGGGGCATTTTGAAACATGTTTTGGGTATTTCTTGACATACCTCATCTTTCCAACCAATCATATCATTATCCTATTGTCATATGTTTTTTCCAAAAAAATCCTAAGTCTTGTACCTAGAATGGGGCATGTTATTCCCATGTGACATAGTCTTTGGAAATCACATCCTTGCTCTCTTATAATGCATGTATCCACTCCATCCATCCATCTGATGAGCCTTTTATCCCTTATCCTATCACCCACCCTTCCATCCATCAATCCCATCTATCTCCTTGCACCTAGACTTGGTTTTCCCTTGTCATTAGTATCTAGCACAAAGGCTACCCAAATTTTCATCCATTGACACCTCAAAACATTTCAAAAATCCAAAAAAATCGTAACATTTCAAAAATCCAAAAAAAAAAAATCAAAACATTTCAAAATCAAAAAAAAATCAAAACATCTCAAAAATCAAAATCAAAACATCTCAAAATCCAAAAAAAACATTTCAAAAATCCAAAAAAATTAAAACATTTCAAAAACCAAAATCCCCAAAAATACAAAACAAATGGAAAAAAGGTCCTAAAAAAAAAAGACAAAAAAAAATCAAATAGCTAACAAAAATCTAAGCAATAAAATCAAACCAAATCATTTCTTCCAATCAATTCTTCAAAACAATTCAAGCATCAATTCAACTCCTTCAAATCAATCTTCAAATTATCAATCAAACAATTCTCTAATCAAATCACTCCAATCTAAATCATTCCAATCACCTCAATTCTTCTATTCAATTCATCACATCCTTTCATCCAATCAAATCATCATACTATTCCAAACCACTTCTTCAAATCAAATCAATTGAATCAATCCAAGCAATAATCCAAATGCAAGTCAATCCTTAATCCATACTAATCAAGTCGATCAATCTTGCAAAATTATACAATCACATCCTTTGGTCTTGATCCTAATCTTGTTGTAAACCCAATCAATCAATCAATTATCATCATCCTTGTGTTGATCTAGGGACATGTTGTTCCCCGCAATGACAACACTATCATCATCAACCAAAATCAATCAATCAATTACTCATCGGTTTGCAGCTTGACAAAAGCAATACCTTGTTTGTTTTTGTATCATTTGTGCATGCTTTCTTGCTTGCTTGCTTGCTTGTGTGTGTTATCATTTTTATCTTTCATTTGCATCAAATCCAAATTATTCCAACTAATATTCATATCTTGTATCTAGACAAGGTTGTATTACGTTGGGGCATGAGACACATCATCACCTTGGTCCTTATACCTTGGTGCATCATGTCTAGTGTTATATCAAACATCATGGTTGTTCACTTTCTTGTAGCATAGCATATCATGCATCTCCTTCATCCACTTCCTATCTTGCATCATTCATCATGTCCCTCCTTATCATTTCATTTTGAAAGCATACCCGTGTTTGTCCAACCCGCCTATCCTCTCGAGGGGGTATCATCATCCTATTCTTATATCATCATCATCCCACTCTTATTTTGTCATCATCCTATCTTTATATGATCATCCATTTTCCTCTATCCATACCTTAGCTTCTTTGAAATGATGTTACTCGGCACAAAGCTCATCATCTCGAACATCATCTCAAAGAGGGGCAAAATGTAGACACTGAAAATTGTCTTTCGCCTATAAACCCACCTTTTCATATCAATTCCTCCTTCTACTTGCATAATTAAATAATTTTAATTATTTAATTATTGTTTAAGGTCATATTCCTCTATTAATTAAATAATTCTTAATTATTTGATTAATTCATTTTTTCCTTTATTCTTCCCTTGATTAATTAAATAAATTTTGTTTATTTAATTACGTCACTAATTAGCCCCTTCCTTTCTATAATTAAATAAATGCTTATTTATTTAATTATTGCCATTTTTCTACTATATTTAAATAATTATTTAATTATTCATTATCATCTTCTTCTATAATTAAATAAATTTATTTTATTTAATTATTTATTAATTTGTCATTTTCATCCACTTTTGAATTAAATTATTATTTAATTTAAAATTCGACATGTCACATGTCTTTTATAATTAAATAACTCTTTTATTATTTAATTATTCACCTTCCCTCCCAAATTAAATAATTTTATAATTATTTAATTTTCTCCAACAACCTCCTTTTTTGTGCCAACCTCATTGTCCGTGTCATTCTTATCTTCTGTTGTCTCATTCATTCTCCACCCTTGATTGAATTATCTTATAATTCAATCTTGGCCATTAATCCTTATCGTTGGCTTAATTTTTCCCTAACCCTATTTCATATTACAACTTTTAATCTTGGTCATTGATTAAGACATCTTATTGACATCCAATCTCAACCATCAATCCAAATAAGACCTTTCCTATAAATCAAACCTCTCATAAGCCATTTGGGGGAGGGGGGGTTGATTCTTCAAGTATCTTTATGCTGCCAAAATCATTCTTGAATCATTCATCCATTTCTATCTATCATCATTCATCTATCATCTCCATCTCAATGTTATGTTGTTGAATTGAGCAACCAACATATCAAATAAATCAAATAATTCATCCATCATTGCGTCTATTTGAGGTATTGAAGATTTGGATTAGGTAATGCATGTTATTGTTTTATTTATTTTATTTTATCCAAATTTTTCATATACAACTACAAAATCTTAACATGTGGTGTAGGAAAACTCAAAGTGATTTTTATTGTGTATTCTACACCAACTTGAGAGTTGGAGGATGGATGAATCAGCATAATCACTTAGTTTATCTAAGTTGGTAGCCATATTTTATAAAAGGTCCTGAGAGGTAATACAATAAAGAGGTCTATAGAAGGTGAATAATTAATTAACATCAATGGCCTATATTTTGGAGGTCAACAACATGAGCAAATGAAATTCATAGATTATGAAGCACATAATAGACTAAAATTAAATTAATTAAAAATTATAAAGCATACTTACAAACTATCTACAACCTTCAAGTCATTAAACATTATTTTCAATTACGAAATACCAATTTTTTATTTTAAAATTAAAAATACTTTGTATTACCTAAGTGAAACTTCAATGACCACCTCCATTGCCAAGTGTTGCCATCAAAGGTCTAAGATTAACCTACTCAACATCAAAAATGAGATATAAGAATATCATTCATGTATAACATTCAACTATTCACATGTAATATTTATAATTCTTTACTAGTTGCATACCTCTACAATAGACATCATCGTGTAATACATAGGTGGAGGACCATTGCAAACATGGTGAATACTATGACCCTAAAATTTAATTATAATCATACAACTAATTTAGTTAATATTCATTTCAAAAATTAATTTATTAAATTAAATTAAATGAACTTGCTAACATTTACCTGACTATCAAGGCCGAATGTGTCATTCAGGAGGGCATTTTTCATCACCATCTCATCATTTGCAGATACACCATGGGCACATGCATCTTGAGTATTCTTAGGATCATAAACACAAAGTCACCTAGAAGCTTGACATAAATGAGGTGGAACTCGACTCCTCGAAGACTCGCCTATCTCACCCTATGCTAGAGGCCTAGTATGTTGTATGAGGCTTTCAGTGAGGGAACTAATCAACTACAGTGTATCCATCTTAGCACTCTCCTTCACAATGGAAGTGATAGTCACATGCTCATATGTTGGTCTAGCGAGTGGTCTCACTAACCATTGTGCATCAATACATGCCCCTACTTTGTCCTGTGCGAAGCCCCCACTTCTCCCTTGGAACTCTTGCATGTCAAAATAGTTTGGGATTTTATTAAGGACAAATTCACAATAGAGTTTCCTCAAAAATATTGTGGTACCTCATTGTTTTTACATGGATGGTCAAAAACCATCCACCACTTTTTTAAATAATGGTTTTTTATCCCTTAGTGGTTGCACCAATGGATAGGGAACCTCTTGCTTGCAATGTAAAGGTTGATTCATTTTAGGGTTCATGAATAGTGCACACAAGTTAGATTTTATAATTTTTTCATCTTTAACTTGTTTATAGGATTTTTTTTTGCATAAAATTGTCTAAACTCTCATCTCTTCTCAAACCAACTAGTCATTTGCTTTCTAATTGAATCTACATGAGATATTATGGATTAAAATGATTCAGCAAGCATGGTTCTATGTGAGGTTGTTCCTAAAGGATATCTCAACCTTGCAATTAACTCCTCAATTTATTTTTAATTATTTTCAATTTGCCCCATTAAATTTTATTGAGTTCCTAGAGCATGATGAGGAACTGTTGGAGGTGTTTGTTGAGGTTATTCTTCAGGATGGATTTTAGCATGAGGTGAATTAGAATTTTGAGGAGGAATTTGAGGAGGATTTGGGGGTGCATTAACATTTCTTGAAAATTAAATAAATTTATATCAAAAAATATATTAAATATACCTATTTAGTACCAAATTCACACAAAAAAATAGAAATAACTTAATCCTTCAACCTCCTCGACACCATGGTGACATTTTAACAAAGAGTCTACAAAGAAATGGAGTAGTTTTGAGATTCCTAGAACGTGAGCATGTTATGTAGGGTTTGCAAGCTATGGAGGAGGTTTCGAATAGTTGATAAGAATGAATGAAATGAATTTTTGCTTTTTTTCTTCTTAATTAAGCAATAATATGAGCATGTTATAACACACTCACGTTATAGATTTTTTCAAATTTAAAAGTGGGGTTGCCACTTTTTGGCCCACCATCTTTCTGCACCCACCTTATGTACATAATATATTTATTTTATAACCCAAAAAGGAATATTTCATAGAAGTTTTAAATATCGAAGAATATTAATAAAGCTTCTAACACAACCCATACACAATCCATGTTGCTAAGATATGCAATATTATTGAACCCATACGTATATAAATAATACAGTATAATACTCCCACCCACATATGTTACAACCACCCAATCTATATATGTAATAGCTTCAAATATTAACTACCATGACAACATAAAATAATTGCATTTATCCCATCACACTCATATTGAATCCATCATATATCATGTAATTTTCCAAATACGAAATACTCTTCAAATAAAAAACATGGTCATGTGTCCCATCTATCAAACTCAGTTGCCTAGCTACTGGTCACTTCCTCCTACATCCAACATAGATGAAGGTGTAAGGCTCACCAATGAAGCTATCAAAATAAGAGGACATAAATTAAAGAATCAACAACATACAAGCATTTGAATTAAATCAATTGACTCTAAAATCAATGACAAAATTCAATTTTTCTAATCCCAAAAAGAAACACAATTGAGTATGGAAAGCTCATTAATTAAAACAAAAGGATATAAATTTGAAAAAAAAAATAATATTGTTCTACACTTCTTTTTTTACGCATTGGAGAAAAAAATTGCATTTTCAATTATTTTGGTACAAGTTATGTGATACACATGCTCAATGATGTGATTCTCAAGATGCATCCACTTTGAAAAATCATTAAAAAAATACTCAATAAAAAATTACAAAAAAATATACAACTTCTAGTACTCACTCTTAACTATATTTCTAAGAATGGGTTTTTGAAAATGCTAAATGCAACTAAAAAAATTGAGAGGCACACACCAAGCAATATGTTATGTTTTTCTAAAAAAATAGGAACACTTTTGTGTGCATGAAGCATTGGATCCTCTTAATATTATATATTTTTGAAAAACTTTAGTAGTTTAGAGACTAGATTTAGAGTACTACAATTCTTATGCTTTTGGTATCTTCAAATTTTGAGTGCATGAATCTCAAATTACTCCTCCAATTTTAGGTTTAGCTGATTTCAAAAAAAGTGGTCGCTTTTAACCCCCTTTTTGTGCACCATATTGGTGCACTTACCCAAGGTTTTTATATGAGACTATAATCACTAGGTATGGTTTCCCATTAATTATTATAAGTGATCAAGGAAAACATTTTGTCAATAAATAAATTGTGGAGCTATTACCAAATTTTATGATTACACACAATAAGAGCTCACTATATCATCACCAAGGAAATAGTACAAGTGAAGCTCTAAAAAAGATAATTGGGAGAACACTCACTATGATGTGTGATTTAAACAACTTAGATTGGGATATAAAAATACTTGTGCAGTATCTGGGCCTACCACACATCCTACAAAAGAACTAACAAATTCACATCATTCCAATTAGTATATGGAACTAATGCAGAAGTTCCCATGAATTTTATAATTCTTAACCTATGTATCTCAGTAACATTGCAGTTGGACGATGGTAAATGTCTAACGTAAAGAATAGATGAATTGGAGAAATTGGATGAGAACAAGTTCATAGCTCCTTATACAACCAACAAGTGGAATGAAAAAGACAAAAAGTATGTCATGATAGAAACGTCTTAAATAAAACTTTCCAAATAGGAGGTTTAGTCCTAATATATGACAACAAATTTAAAAAGAAAGGAAAGCTAAAAGTACAATGGCTAGGACCCTACTACATACACAAAATTACAAAATCAGGAGCAATAAGACTAAGAAAGTTAGACAAAGATCACATTATAGGATATGTAAATGACACAAGACTTAAACACTACCACCAACCAGAAGGATGGAAATGATAAAGTTATAAAAGGCACATATTGTAAATTATATATTTTAAACCAATAAACAATAAATTAACCCATTATTGAGCAAGGGATACAAACGACTAGAAAACCACAAAACTCAATGGGAAATTAATTAAACCCCTAAACCTATTTAAACACTAATCCACCCATTCCAACCTCACTTTTCACTAAAAAACTCTAGTGAAATTTTTTAACTAAGCTCTATTATTCTATAAGAAAACGTAGCTGAAAAATGGCAACATCAACTTTGGTAAACATCACGGAGAAGATGCACCCAAAATACAAGAAATGCCCATTCAAGGTAATAGAGGTAGATAGATACACGAATTTTTCAAGCATTCCCATAGATGTGGTCTACACATAATGTCTAAGTAAATACATGATCCATGAGCCCAAAGTAGAAATTGATCACACAAAGTTTGAGGAACTATAGCAAACCCTACTTACTCTAGATCAATGCACATATCAACCACAGTACTAGGATGTGGGATAAAAGAGTTTGGATGTACGGAAAGACTACCCAAACTTCTATGATGAGCATGACTAGGTCAAGTTATTCTTGAGTAGAGTGCATGATGAATTCATCTACCTCGACAAACCCTATTGAATCACAAAGGAGGCAGTTCACATGGTATTTGGGTTGTGCATGGTAGGATAAACTCTAACCAAGAAATCCATGAAAAAATAAAAATAAATAGAGCTTAATGGATCCACAAAAAATAGATGGATCCTAAGCATGTAATCAATTACAATACTGTCATGCAGTATCACATATAAAATATACTATATAAATAAAGAGGACTTTGTAACAGCAATGATAATCCACCTCATATCAAATGATGGTGGAGGGGAAGGATTTCAAACTTTACGAGGTGATGAGAGAATAGTTCAAGGAGAATCTTCAAAAAATAAAAACATTTGTGTCTAAATTTTGGTATGGCACAAATAAAGCTCCATACCCTATAGCTCAAGGACAAACAAACATACATTGTTGCATACTAGGGCTTCTTCAAGAGCTTCCAATAACAACTACATGTCAAGGAGTAGGTACTATATCAATATGTCAAGCAATATATCAACACCATCACTTTCCTAGTGGATAAATATTATACATATATAGAGGCGGTGGAGCCAAGGATAGCATGGATTCCCAAGATCCCTTATGAGGTATCACAACGAAAATGTAGGCGCATATGTTGCAAATGTTCTTAGCAAACCAAAGGACCCAAATGTAGAGAGATTTAGGACATACAAAGAGATTATGGACCAAATCCATAAGAAAATATAGAGAAGTTCAAGAATAATAAGGAATGCTTTAGAAATAATGGGGAATCCCACCATTAAGGGCCAACACAACCCTCCTCCTCTGAACCACTTTTGAAAACTAGCACACCAACAACAAAAAGGTTCAGAAGGCTACATGGAGTAGCTAGTGCACAATCTAAGGGTCCCGCTTCATCATCATAATAGTAACCACACAAGATGTGCAAGAAGTATCAAAAATCCCAATGCAATGGTTGTGGAGAATAAAACTTGCAAGGGGCTAAACAACCGACGAAGAGAAAGATAAAAAAAAAAATTGAAGAAGAGGATGAAGAAGAATAAGTTGAGGAAGTACAAAAACCTCCACAAAAGAAGAAGTAGCATACAATATAAATATAGCAACTAGAGGCTCTAGAGAAATCACAATAGGAAATTGATATCATGGACATAATAAATGTCATCATCTATTATGGTATGTTATTGCAAGTCCTAACCATGTATGAAGATGTAGATATGGAAAATAAATAAAGGATAATACAATGCTTAGTAAACTGTATAAGTAGATTCAACAAGAGCCTATAGTAAGTAATCAAGGGCTTCACAGAGCCAATAATTACTACACTCTAGGAAAAAAGAGATCCTTTAAAGCAAAGGAGATATGAGAAAAAGCACTCCAAGAGGTTGGGTTGGACCTCGTAGTAGAGAAAAAGGAACTAGTGTAATCCTAAGCTAAGTAACTCCAAACAAAATAGATGGTGGAAACCTTATTGAAAGAGGAACAAGCATAAATGGAGAAGGTACAAAAGGAAGCAATGGAGTTGACTAGAAAACTCCATGATTCTCTCTTAGAAGAAGAAAATGTAAGGAAACAAACAACTCCTATAGAAAGAAACCAAACAAGTGGAGGCGATGATAGGGAACATGACATGAATAATACAGAAGCCTTTACTTCTCATTGTCTCAATCCCTTATATAGTTTATTAAATATATTTTGGAATAAGAAAAGAAATTGCAACCAACACCCACATCACAACTACTGAAGTTGTCAGTAATTGGTTCCCAAGTGAACCTCTCAAATATTTCCCCATTATAGAAGCTTCAATTAGGGGATATATTCCATGCCACCACATGGGAGGAGATACATGTTGAAAGTGTGGATTAATTACAATAGTTATTGATTTCATTGTAAAACTCAATACCACAATTGCAAAGAGACACATCTCTTCCATTAGCGCAAAAACTCAAGAAATTGGTGGACAATTGACAATCAAACCTAAAGATACTAAGATATAAAATAAGGTAGGAGGAATAGGATGAATTAATTAAAAATAAAATAGAAGAGGCTATAAAAAGGTGTGTGATAGCCCACTCATAGTTGGAGAAACAAATAAAGAACATAAAGGGGGCATAGTAGAGGCAAATGCACTTTACCAATTTTGTCTACAATGGCCAAACCTTGATAAAAATATCAAGGATTAGATCACACAACTAGAGGAACAAATAGTACAAATTACATCCTCCTATGATCCAATAAAATATAAGGATGGCACTGTAAGGGCACAAACAATGAACTAACACAAATAGCTACAAAAAATATAATAGTAGAGGGAATAGATTTAAAGATGCAAATCAAACAACTAAGACAAACAATCAGCATTGAACTAGCATATCTAATTAGATTCCTATGGGAGGAAAATAATACAACCCAATAGATACAAATCTACCTACTACCCTTGTGGAGGTAGAGATAATAAACATAAACATGTACAAGGACACATCAAAGTCCTCCAGCAAGCAAAACAACAATAGGACATTGCACTTGTGCAAGTAAAGGTCATTTACAAACATATTCTCCGAGGGAACCAAACAACATGTCTTGAGAATAAGATATAATTTTAAAAGGGGGATAATTTTAGTAGGTTATGGGGCAATGATCAAAAGCTACTACATAGGACTTGCAGAACCTAAGGAAAACAGGGAAGATGGAGTAAAAGGTAGCACATAAGGGTCATGTCTCTTTAAGAGACAAAGTATAAATATATGTATGTAATAGATGTAGGAATGAGTGAATAGTGGATAATTTAATGCGGATATAGGATAGAAGATAATACACAGTAGAGACTAAGACATTCCATTATATCTTTCATGTGAGAATACATATAGAGTTATAAGGATTTGATCAATATGTGTTATAGATAAATGCAGTTCTTATTTAAATTGCATATGAAATGTAGTTAGATATAGTTGCCCCTTCTACAAATACTCTTTCTCTCAGTGTATCCTCTAGGGTATAATCTAACTACATAAGGGATATTAGGGTACAAATCTTCAAACTGTAATTCCCTATTTCCTCTTGCCAACACCTCTCTATCCTCTTTTTTTTCTTTCTTTTCCATCCTCACCTTTACCTCATTAGCCTTCATAGACTTAGAATGTTCAATTATTCTTCTCTCCACGAGCTCTTTTGAGTTTTCCTTCCTCCCACTTAATTTTCTCTTTGCCTTCTATTTTTTCCACATCTTCCTCTGCAAGTTCTTTGGCTCTCCTTTTGATTGAGTTTTCTCCTCTCCTTCACCATGTTGTCTTCTTGTCCCTCTTGGCTTTCCTTTTTCTATATTCTTATCTCATTTATTTTGGGTCCTCAGGCTTTATCGTCTAGTCATTTTTTTTTCTTTTTTTCTTTTAGGTTAATTTCTAGATTTATTATTCTCATTTTCCCTTTTTGAATTTTTTCAGGTTGTTTATTTGTAATTTCATGTTGTGGTGTTTTTAATTCTTCCTCTTAGTTTCGTGTGTTGTTGTAGCTTTTTTCCTAGCCTTTATATGTGTATGTGTGTATTTGTGTGTGTATGTATGTATATACAGGTATGTATGTATATACAGGTATGTATGTATATACAGGTATGTATGTATATATGTATATGTAAGTATGTTCATGTACATGTATATGTATATGTATATGTATGTATATATGCAAATGAATATGTAGGCACATGTGTGTGTGTGTTAGGTTTCTATTCTTGTTTACTCTTACATATATTTAGATCTTTACATATTTAATTTTTTATTTTGATTTTGTTCATTGTTAGTCTTCTCTTTGTTTATTTTATTTGTTGGTGATAATTTTTGTATTTTTTGTAATTAGTTTTACATAAATATTTCATTTTAATTTTAATAATTGGGCTAATGCAAGAAGTTGGGTCCACAAAAAGTTCAAAAAGTGGAAGTGTTTTTGTTGTTTTTCAGAATTTGTCACACTTAGACTAAAAATTTAAGGCACTTACACAATGAATCTTAAAAAAAGTCAGTAATGTGAAATTTTGAATTCTGAATCTAGTTTCCAAATATGTAATTTATTCAAATATCCAGATGATAGAAATTAAATTTTGATAGGGATGTATAAAAACCACTTTTTAAAAGTCTTTTTTTTTACCATACCATGCATGTATATGGACACCACTTTTTGACCCAAATAAAAGTATTTTGCTAATTCTTTTAGGGGAAAGAGAGCTAAAATCATGAAGATTGATAAGGAAATTTTTTTGTAATTTTTTTTTTTAATTGAATTTTTATTGGCCTTAATTGTTGTTTTTAAAAATCAATGTATACAAACAACATAATTGGACCTAAACTAAACATTTTTTGAATCTTTTTTTTCATTGTGTAGAGAATTTTCTGAGGATTGATGCCATATAAATTTTTTTACAAGAAACTTAACCAAAAAAAAGTTATTAAAAAACAAAAAAAGCCTAATATTTCAAGTTTATGGACTAGTCTCCTTAGAAATTAATTAAAAAATAACAAATATAATCCAATATTAATAAAAATTATATATTTGGAAACTAAACATCATGTTCTTTAATGGGTTTTAATTTCATAGATTTATTCAAAAAAAAAGTCCATTAGCCATATTGCCAAAGTTGGACATTCCTCTTGAATCTACTTTCATTTTTTAGTTGCAGGTCAAAGGCTAAGGGTCGAGTTGCCAAGCCTTTCCCGAGTCTAAAACCAAGGCTGCATGTGGTTTGGGGATTCAAAATTTTAAAAATGCATACGCGTTATTTAAACAAAACATGTACACGTTATTTGCTTGATCATTTAAAAAATTAAATACTTTTTAAAACACGTGTTTTTCGTTACAAAACGCATACGTGTTTTAAAATGTGTACATGTTTCTAAAAGGTATTTATTTTTTAAAATAAATGACTTGTACGTGTTATAAAACTCATATGCATTATATAATGTGTATGCGTCTTTTAGTGCATACACATTTTTTTAGGCTCGGGTATACAAACCATAAAATATATGCATTTTTTTAATAATGCATACGCGTTTCTTGCAAGATTTTTTTTGGCTGAAACTTCCCCTCTTCATGGACCCAACTTCTTGCTTTTACCCAATTTATATGGTCTATTTAATTGTAATTATTTGTTTTGATTATTCTTTTTGTTTCCTTTTGTTTTTTCTCTTTTTTTGTCCTTAGTGGCCTCTTCTTCCCCTAGGGTACCTCGAATCCTATGCCAGCTCTTCCCCTCATCTATTTAGTAATATTGGCTTTCTATTCACTTCATTTCTCTTCTTGAGTTAACTCATCTTGATGATGGATCACAGAATATGATCCAAAATATTGATGAAAAATGATTTACATAGTCAAATACAAAAATTAACAAGATAAAGAATTCAATTCCTAAATTGAGGGAAACATGTAGATGCAAACTTTTTTAAGGAGCGTAACTTAATTTTAAATGATAGCTACGACTAAAGCATAAAGGGCATAGATGTTCATGTAAGACCTAATTCTTGACAATGCTTCCATATAATTTTTAAAAATATCCATATTTTGGGATTTTTTCACTTGGTATCAAAGTCAAGTTACTTTCTTTATGTAGTTGTAATAGTAGGACCTCTGAGGAATCACTTACTAAAAAATAATTCTTCTTAAAAATCATAACTCCAAATATGGTTAGAACTTGAGTTGGAAGTTTAGGTGGTCAAGGAAATAGAGGATGAGGAAGTCGTGTGGCTCCACTAGATGAACCTGTACCACCTCCAATGCCTCATATGGTTGATAAAGCACTCTATAAAGTGATGGAGTACAAGAGAATACATAGATTCGCCTTAGGGGCTAAGAAGGTAACCTAAATTGATTATATATGAACCAAACTCAAAATATAACCAGAAAAATAGGAATCTTAAAAAGTAAGATGTTATATTTTAAAGGTCACATTGAGAAAGTGTTGGTGTAATGTTTATTAGGGGTCATATTTGATTCTAAATAGCATTTATAATACTCTACCTTATAAGATTTAACCTCATATTATATGTAGACATATAAGAGGTAAATTTATAAATAAATTAGTTATTTATTAATTAATTTAATAGCCAGAAGATTATAAGGTTAAAGGTTATGACTTAAACACCAAACTTTTAGATTTTCTTAAATATAAGCAATCATACAATATATATATATGAATAAGAGGCAAGACTCTATAAAAGGTGAAATCATTTATACATTATATATATACTAGATTATTATGAAAAGAGAGGAAAAATTGATTCTTAATATGTTTGTTTATACAAACAGTATTGTAAGTTTCCTCATTTATTAAATGCAATTTGTGAAAAATTTACTAAGAATATTTTTTTTCTCAAATAAATATATCTATATATTTTCCTCTGTTGTTCATATATTTAATGTTTAGACTTATGATCTTCTGAGTGAATGCTACTCACTGATTTTGTGAGAAGAACAATGCAAGATGTTATCATGTGTCTAATTGAAGTTGTTTGTCCAAAGCAATATTATGCTGCAAAATGTGTGTGATCAGCCAGAAGTCTAGAGCTTACAATAATAGCATATTAAGAAATTTTTGGTCCAGTTTTCATATGGTTTTGGTCATCAGCAGTGGACACTACACATTACTTCTCACTAAAAGACGATTGTCATGGGAAGTTTCTGAAAAGTAGTCAAGAACAAAGTCAAAGTTCTTAAATACATGATGCCATTGATAACAGTCCTTAGGCTAACAACCAAACTTGCAAGGGCCAGGCTAACATGGTTTTTTTGTTAAGTACAAGTGCCAGTTTATGACTGCTCAAGCCAATAAGTACATAAGCAACTTGGTACCACGTCCCACATGCCCTCTGCTAATTATGTCATTCATACCACAGGCATACTGTACTCTCACAAGATGTTCATAGTCATGCCCTAGTAAGGTGGTGAGTCTGAAACAAACATAAACTGAATACAGATCTTCAATTATCCTTCTAAAGGACTTATTAGTCAAAGATCAATTTGGTATACAGTGGTCATTTGTAGATATTTAAAATAATATAATAACCGGTGTGTTAACCTATTAGTACATATTAATTTTTTAAATGGGATTAGTAGAGACTAAAATCTGCGTACAATTTTTTGAGGTATTCATTATTAATTTGGGTGATGGTTATGAACATACTATGTAATCAATGTAAGGCCATTTTAAGTTGCAACACACCAGAAAGTAAAGGAAAACCACATTTTTTCATTGAGATAGATGAATGTACTGCAAACATTATAACACGTTGAAAATAAGTTCTGTTTTCTGTATACGTTTATACCTATGGCACCTAGTCTTTAATAGACTGGAGTTTTGTTTATTTTTTATTTTTTTATTTTTTTATTTTTTAAAGCATTTCATAGTAAGAATCACGTGGAGTGCAAGGGGGCACTCTTTCATGCATTTGCCTAAGGTTGAGTAGAGCCTTTGGGTGCAGTATGTGGTTATGTGAGAAACTACCAAATGTAAACTACTTACTAATTCTGTGAATGCAATTTAGGTGTTACAACTTCTTAGCTAAATATAAGCAATGCTTTTTGGGATGCATCTATTATCAAATATGATCCTATATTTTATAGAGATGTTTTAAGGATGCAGAGACAGGTAGGAAACATTCCTATCCCATCTTCTAATTTGTCAAAAAAAATTGGAAATGTTTCTTGTGTGTACAATTTTTTTAAGGGATGATCAGGAGACGTTTAGATGGTATGGCCAAAGGACATCCAAACATCTTCTAATTATCTTAAAGATGGCTAGACATTCCCTAACATACCTAGCACATTTTAGTTACTTATAAAAAATACTTACAACCTTTCAATACCTATTTGGTTTATGACATGCTCATCTAAGATTTACCAAAAAAAAAGAAAATTTAAGAAAATGGTGTGTGTCATTAAAGTCTATGTGATTTTGAAGGTTTCTTTTGGGTGCTATCTATTGACCTTGTTGAGGGTATTTGTTTTTAAACCCCCACCAAACTATAATTCTGACCAAATAATAGACTAATGATTAATCATGATCACAAAGTCTACAAAATGCATGTCCCATGTTGCAGATCTCTACATCTTCATAGTTGAAGTCACATTAGAAGATTATCTTGTTTCATACATTGGACAACCTATTCAGAATACAAGGACTACCATAGATAGTGTTGGCATGCTATAGTCATTATATTGTTGAATACAAGATAAGGCATAATCTGCAGGAAATACTACTTTCATAATGCAAAAAATGCATCAATCGTACCCTGTACAAATGACAGCTCGTAGATTAATCCCATCTATTAGAATTCCCACTAAGATCAAACTGAAATATAACCAGTTTTTATTTTTAGCTTATAGTTCCTCTTTGTTAATGAATTTGATAACAGAACATGCAGTCTTGAAGACTTAGGAAAATTTCAATAATAAATCTTTTGTCTGAACATAGATTTTGATCAAATATGTACGTTAGTCAAACATAATTTTATTAACTCATACTCCTATATATAAAAAACAACATAATTCTCATTAAATCACCCATATTCACAAAGATTCTATAATATCTGTGATGAATCCATGATCAATTTTATCACATGAACATGTCCCACATCCCATCATCCTATCCCAAAAACTTGGGGAAGCATAATTTATAAGTGGTTGCAGTTAAGTGCCATTTAGAAATTGGATCCTACACTAGCCTCATATGCCGATCAAAAGATTGGGAGACTTTTTGTAGGGTGCTAAGTTGATCTCAATATGTCTTGCCACCATGGATTGATAGAAGTTAGAGTACAGAATCATGCCATGCATTGCAGGTTCCATTCCCTTTAGAGGTTAGCCTCCAGAAGATAGATAAAAAAATTTATGTTGAGGAAAAGTGGATCTTACAATCTCTCGATGCCATTGAACTTGTTAGGACCAACATTGGTGGATTGCTTCCATGTGTACCCAACACTCTTAATGATCTTCTGAGCGAATCCTACTCACTGATTTTGTGAGAAGGACAATGCAAGATGTTGCCATGTGTCTAATTGGAGGAGCATCTCAGATGAATAGATACATGACTGACTACAGGAGTCGTTTGTGATCAGTGCCCAAGGCTTGGAGCTTAGAATAATAGTATATTAAGAATGTTTTGTTCCAATTTTTATATGGTTTTGGTCATCAGTAGTGGACGCTACACATTAATTCTTATTAAAAGATGATTGTCAGGAGAAGTTTCTCAAAATTAGGCAAGAACAAAGTCATAAGTTCTTAAATACATGATGCCATTGATACCAGTCCGTAGGCAAGTAATAAAACTTGCAAGGGCCACGCCAATTAAGTACAAGTGCTAGTTTATGACTGCCCCAACTATACTAGGGCATATGTCAAACCATTTTAGTCTTTAACACTCCACGAATACCTGACTTCAGTTTCGCTACCAAATTGGTTGGTGTACTTCTATGAATAAATTCTTGTAATATATTTATTTATAGATCAAATCTAGGCTTTAGAGCTTTAGACAATATCGAGTTATAGCAACCATTGCTCTTAATGAAATATTTAAGTGAAAACATTATGATTACCTTGTACCCTCTAAAGTTAATATAATAGTGTTATAACCATTCAAGTTTGGTATGATCATAACCTTTTTTACTATTTAGTGAATTTTTATTTGGTCGTTGATTAAATAGAAACATCATATTTGTTTAAACATCATAATGTATTGGTCTAGACAGTGTGATTATGATTAATTTTAGCATAATGTTAGTAAAATCATAAGTACTTAAATTTGGTTTGATTATAATTATATTTGTTGTTGCTTCTTTGAAAATGCATACTCTTCTTTTCCTTGTTTTTGGTTTTATACTCACATCTATCTTGTGGGGAGAAAACATGATCATCATATATTCTTCATGCACACTAAAAATGGTTGCTTTAGCATGTATTTAGCATTGTCTATGAACTTCACATTTCTTCAAAATCCTCTAAACTTCTTAAGTATAATATTTCTACTTTAGTGGGTAGTTGTTGCCCTAAATCACTATATGAGAAACAAGCTTGGAAAGAATAACTCACTTGTTACAGATTTATGGCTCTTTGATTATATGCTTATTAGGATAACTAGTGATTTTTTATTTAGTCATTGGTTAAATAGAAAGATCGTATTTGTTTAAACATCATAATGTATTGGTCTAGACAATGTGATTATGACTAATTTTAGCATAATGTCAATAAAATCATAAGTACTTAAATTTGGTTTGATTATAATTATCTTTATTGTTGCTTCTTTGAAAATGCATACTCTTGTTTCCCTTGTTTTTGGTTGTATACTCACATCTATCTTGTGGGGAGAAAACATGATCATCATATATTCTTCATGCACACTAAAAATGGTTGCTTTAGCATGTATTTAGCATTGTTTATGAAATTCACATTTCGACAAAATCCTATTAACTTCTTAAGTATAATATATCTACTTTTAGTGGGTAGTTGTTGCCCTAAAAAACTACATGGGAAACAAGCTTGGAAAGAATAACTCACTTGTTACGGATTTATGGCTCTTTGATTATATGCTTAGTAGGATGACTATTTACAACTTAAAAAGCATAGAAATTCATACCTTTTATGTGTGTGACATTCTTATGGATTTGATGTTCTTCTCATAATGAATATGGATAGATCATCATTATTTTTGTGTATTCATTCAATATTTTATTCAAAAAATTGTAATTATGTCATATGTAGATGACTTACTCATTATAAATAAATTGAGTCAATTATTGGAGATAACATATCTAGTCCTCTTCATCATTTGGATTGGCTATATTTTAGATAACTAATTATATTGATTGTTGGAATCAATATGCCCATGAGATTATTGAATAACTAGTTAGAATTTATTTAATTAATTTTAAGAGGATGATAGGAAGGGTTAAATAAATAAATATTTTTATTTAATTAATGTTGGAAGGGGATATATGTGGGATAAATTGAGTGATGTCAAGATATGGTGGTAGAAAAAGTGTCAAGAGACAATTTTAGGTGTCTACATTTGTCCCTCTTTGAAATGATGTGTGAATAAGAAAAGCAACAAAATTTCAAAGAAAAAGAAAATATATTGCTTTTGGAAGAGAATGGACTAGTGGTAAGATACCCCAGCCATTGGGAGGAAGTGACAAAGACAGGTGAGATAGGAATGATCCCTCAAGAGGATAGGTGGGTTTCAAGAACATGGTTTCTCTCAAAATGGATGAAAGAGATGATATGAAAGATGAAGGTAGAAGGGGATGCTAATGATGGAAGAACAGGTTGGAGGATAACAAGTAGACATAGATGAAAGGATAAATAAATTAAGATGAGTAGACTGGTGAGAGATGGAGGGTAGGGAGATGTGAATGGATGGGGGGATAGTTATGCTACTTGTTTTAGAAACCTAATATTTCATGTATCACTCAATATTGTGCACCATGGTTTAAAAATCGTAGTGATGATGTGTCATGTGTATAAAGGATTGACTCAAAAGAAAAAATTGCAAGCAAGCATATGTTATATATGGCACCATAATAGAGAAGACCATGATTTCATTATGGTATTATGTTGTAAGGACTGTTATAGATGAAACCAAAATGATAACACAAATAAGCATACAAGAAAGTATGCACAAACAATTCAAAGACTAAGGTTTTGTTTCTAGTCAAGCTAAAAATTGATAATTTATTGATGATGATAATGATTATAGCATTATTGATGTGGAAACAACAAATCTCAATAATTGTGCAAGGATTAGGTACAACATATCCTAATGATTGGTTGATTGGAACAATGTTTGGATTTTAGCAAGATTAAGGAGTAATATTATGGATGGTATTGGAGGATGCATGAGATTTCTTGAAAGGATTGGCATTGATTGGGATTTCTTGTATTTGGATGGATTGCTTTGGATTTGATCCATAGGATTGTAGACTTTGGGTAGCTATTTTCTTGGAACCAATGGTAAGGGAAAACCAAGTATAGAGACAAGGATGAAATGAGGGGGTGATTTCTTAGATATTGGATGACTAGTAGGAATGGGGTTTAGGATGCATGTTTTCAAACTCTACTCTACTATATTATATACATGAAAGTAGAGATATTATCACAAAAAGTGGGTTTCCAAGGTGCATATAGATAGGATGGGAGGGAGTGGGGAGAATTATATTGATGGATGGAGGGGTTTGGGATGGATTCTTGAGGGGTTTATAATTTTATCTCAAGGGGAAAATTACATAGGAATAACATGTTCCACTCTAGATATGCCACCATGATATCATGTTATAACATATGTGGCAATATGTGGTAAGGGTTGGTGAAAAATTTTGCGTACATGAAGTGATGTTTAAAGCATGTTTCAACATGATTTTACTACACTTATCAAGGTAAAAAGTGGGAAGCAAGGATGGATTAGATATGAGGGCATAGATACACAAATATAATGAATGTGTATGGATAAGTGGGGTATATGGGATGGAAGAAGCTTGCCCCTAAGTGTAGGGTGCTTGCAAATAAAAAATGTATGCATGTTGCCTAAGAATAGGTTTTCATCATCGGTAATTTTTTATGGCACCATGAGAAATGTTTTCACTATTGGACACTTTCTCTTTACTTTTTTGATCCTTTTCATTTTGGGAGGGGATGGAGAGATTTGGATTAAGATTTCTATAATGGATGTTAGATGGGTGTTGTGGATGTGGATTGGGGATGGTGGGACTCAATCATCTAGTTTTTTGTGGTGAGGTGATAGTATCCCTTGTTGAATAAATACTTCAAACAAATCACATCTATTGTCATTGTGCTCATATATATGTTGGTACAAACCTTGTTGATTGCTAATTTGGCTTCCCTAAAATGTAAACATGGTACCATCATAGTTCTAATGTTTTAGGATGCTACAAAGTGAAATGTACGATATGTTGGATGGAGGATGATAGGGTTTAGGAAAAGTATTGGTTTAAAGGGGTGTGATATGTGGGATAGAAATTAGGATAGACAGTTTCACATCCCATGAAGGACATTGAAGCTTGAGATTAAGATGTGGAATTTGGGGTGTAAGGTATTTTATATGGAAATGTCAGGATGGGGGACTTTTGGATTTATATGAGGGGATTTAAGATGGGGTATAGGGAATTTTACATTTGGGGATAGAGTTATCCATTAGATTTGGGGATTTTAATGATCTGTTTAGATTCATTGCTTCCTTTTTCTTTAGGATCCATATTATTATTTTTCTTCCTTTTTTATTGGTGTTCCTATGTGACCTTTTTTATCTATTTGATTTTGGTTCAAATTTTGATTTGGTATTGCATGTTGAGGTGTTGCAACATGGTGATCCTTAGATTCTTGTAGATTATTTTCTTCATATCTTGTTGCATCAAAATTGCTTCCAAAATTAATGTTATGGTCCCATCTAGAGATATTATCTTAAAATCCCATGAATTTAGACAAAGCTTCATCATGCTAGAATTCTTGGGAATTTTCAATCTCTATCCAAACAACCAAGTTACAAATTTAATGGATGAGATAAAAGGTTTGGACTACTACAATATGAACATTTGAAACTTATATGCAAATGTGAAATTGTAGCATCAAAAATTGTCTACCTTGACAATTTCACACTAGGTTTAGCTCACCCTATATGCTTGGACCTAATTATGCATTTAAATTGCTCATTTTATAAATATCTTCATAAATCTAAAAGATGGGATTGAAAATAAACATTTATCATTTAATACCAATGTTTAAGGCCCCCAAAAGGATAGGTTTGGACTAGGACACTCAGTACCCCTATCCAGCCTATTTTGGCCCCAATTTGAATATGTTAATGTCAGCATTTTAATGTTTAAGAATCCAATTTTATTTGTTGACTATCAATAATTGATTAGCGATAAATTAAAGAATTTCATATAATACAAGTCATGTTCACCATTTCAATCCTAGCATTAATTATTGAGCAAATTAAAGAACCTAAAATTAGTCAAGACAATTCAAGGGTAAAATTAGTAGAATTATTATAACGCTTTCATCAATCAAGTATAAGATTTCAAGTCAACAAGAAGAAGGAAAAAATTATGTGCAAGAATTCATTATGATCAATCATGCCAAATTATGAATATGTATAGAATTATCCTCTACATGCTAGCTACAACAATTTATTATCATTATTTTGGCCTCTGCCTGACCTAGGGCATGCCCTCTTGATCATAATAAATCATTGTATGTGGAGGTAGAAATACCAAAATAGGGTTTGACTTAGGAAATACCCTATACAACACAAACTTTCCCCCTTTTTTCATGTATGTAGGTCAGATCTAGAAGTTTCAACAAGACATAATCACAAAAAACATAAAGTAGACTATAACCTACAATTCAAAAAATTTAGATCCTAGAAAGAAGCATCCTAGTCTAGGGCACCAAGCACCCCTATTCTTGCAATTTAGGCTCAAATTACTATCATAGGTTACTCTATGTATCTCATTCTCGGATCTAAATCTATTTTTTTACTTTTCATTTTTGTTTGTGCAATAAATTATATTTTCAGATCTAATGTTACATGTCAAATAGGCTTATCAAAAAATGCATAAAATTTATCATCCTTACAACACAAAAATGGACACAAGACCCTAATTGATTGGCTCTCCATTGTGGCAGCAAGCTAATCATAAAACCCTATTTGGTCTTGTTTCCAAATGTGATGTTAGTATCCTTTTATTCCTACTCAAGTTTCTCAATTCTTTCCCTATACTCTAGCTTACCTTGCCACATAGAGGTCCTTCAATGCTATTGATTTTATCATTTATTTATATTCCCCCCATAATCTACCTATTCATATCTAGAATCATTCCCATATATAAAAGATTCCTTCATCTACCTCCTTAAGCAATTGACCATGATTAAGGGGTTGATTGCCATGAAAATATAATTTCACATTTATCCTATTACTCTTTTTTTATTCAAGGGATAAACGCTTTTGACCTAGAGCTATGAACCGGTGAGGTCATAAATGGGGGGTCTCGTCCCCAATACAACCACTCAACAATACCACCCCAACAGGGTTTGAACCTTGGTGGAAAGAACAACACCACCTTTAAACTGTTGGAAAATGGTCAGTGCTCCCCTCGAGATTCATGACATGGACTAACCGCCTCCCATGGATCCATTAACTCTAGCAGTTATATCGAGCATTAACAGGTCAATCTTTTGGTGCAATGGAAATAGTGGGACCAACAAATTTTGGTATCAGAGCCAAAGGTGTCAGGTTTGAATCCCCTCAGCTTACGCTAAGGGGGAGATTGTTGGAAAATGGTTAGCACTCCCCTCAGGATTCGTGATATGGACTAACTGTCTCCCATGAATCCATTAACTCTAGAAGTTGTATCGGGCATCAATAGGTCGATATTTTGGTGCAACGACAACTATGGGACCAACATAAACCATCACATCATGCCAATATTGGCATTTATCCTATTACTCTCAATGAAATACCATTTTATCAATTATTTTGAACCATTGAGGCTTAAAAATAATAATCTATATTAAAAATGGATTATTTTTACAAAATCATTGAGATCCTCCAAACTCTCAAGGTCCTCACAAGTATGAGAATTAAACTTATTGATTGGTTCGTAGGGATTAGACACACTAGGGAAGATATTTATGAGAAACTATATGATGAGAATTAAATTTACAGAAATGCCCTAAGAAACTCTTTAAACATGAAATTATTTGATGAGGAAAGATATAAATAAAGGTTAGTATTTCTTCCTTACCTCATGCTCATCCATATTTTTTTCCCATAAAATCTCTCAAATCAAATTGTATTTTGCAAAGAGGATAGCTATATTTTGAATGTTCACTCTTAGTCAAAATTATTAATATATAGTATTATTTTATTGGTTGTTGCATATTTAGGATGAATGTTTCCTTATCTAGTAATTACAATTATAGATAGAAATATTCAAGTCTAAAAAGATATGAGTCCTAGAATGGATACAACTTTTACAAATACATTATAGTTGCTCATTTAGGATGAAATTTGGTTAGCCATGGATTGACATTTTATTCCTATAAATATAATTGAACCACATGGATATTGCATTAATGACATGGAATAAAATATCTCACATGAAAATTATATGTATTCCCTTTGATTCAATATCCATATCCAAAGGATCATGTTGTGAAATGATCCTAGGTTAGGCTATCTTTTTTCACAAGCTAACTCATTATGTTGATCAAGCTTCTTTCTTTGTTTCTTTTTAGAGAATAACTATATTCTATAGATGTTATACCAATGGTGTGCCTAGGTTTATGTTCAAACATACTTAAATAGCTATATTTGTAGATGGGTCAAGTTAGATATTATCTATATTTTGTTGAAAATTTGATAAGATTTATTTAATTCACATGATTCTTTGATAGTTTTGATATTCATCATCATTCTCCATAACTATATATAAATACTTGAAATATAAAATACACTATTTAGCCCATATTTTTGTTTATAGGGTTCATATTTTTGTTCCAATTGAATGTAGGGTCCATATTTTTGTGTGTAGGGTTCATATCTTTGTTCCAATTGAGTGTAGGGTTCATATTTTTATGTGTAGGGTTCATATTTTTGTTCCAATTGAGTTAAGGATTCATATTTTTGTTCTCCATTTGGCCCATGATTCATATACTATATAAATACTTGAAATACAAAATGTACACAAAATAAATATAAATACAAAAATGGAAAAAAATGGAAAAAACACTTACTTGGACTTTGTGATGGTCGCAAAGGTCATGGAAATCGAGATCCCATTCCTATTTTCAGTTGCTACTAGTAAAAATGAGCTCGCAATCATTTTTAAAACATTAAATACTTTTTTCAAAAAGGGTACTAAACGGGATCACATTTCATGGTCCTCGACTCAGGATCTCACCACAAAACAAGATCCCACACTGATACATTTGACTCCAAATTCTAATGAAAGTTCGTCAAAATTTTGATGAACTTTCATTGGAATTATTTTGTTGATTTTCCAACGAACTTTGAAACATTGAAATTCTAACCCAGCATCGTCAGTTGGGTCATAATTTTGACATTTCAAAGTTCATCAAAAAATCGACAAAATAATTCTGATGAAAGTTCGTCGAAATTCCGATGAACTTTTGTCGAAATTTGGAGTCAAATGTATCAATGCCATTTTAAATTTTGGCTTAGGATCCCATTTTGCTTTGCCTAATTAGGCATTTTTTCCTAAGACTGAAAATTCCACAAGAAGTGGACTCAACTTCTTGCTTTTACTCGTAAAGATATTATTATAGTTGGGATAGTTATTGATCATGCCTCTTGATTGTATTATTTTTGACACTTTTCTCCTAATATCCATGTAGTACCATTGACTGATTTACATTCTCATACATCTAGAATAAATTAGATATTTGAGAAGTTTGGTCACTTGGATTTGTGTACTTCCATCCACCTTGGTTCAAGTTTCTTGTGTTAAGTATCCACTTGCATCTCGAAATATTAGCTCAATTCAACATGATGTTACTTGTCTTTTAGTTTCAACTTTGTGGGATGAGTTTTTGCTAGACATTGCAACATTGTTTGTTGAGTCACAAATTGCAAATATTAGGGACATGATTGAGGATATTCACTTCCAATTTGATAATAGTTGTAGTTCACCTATCATCACTTCATCATTACCTTTGGATTTTGTACTACAAGAATCTTCACAATTGTTTGAATTTTCTTCATTTGATATGACAACTTTTCATTCAAAAATGTGGAAACTTGAGCAAATTTCTGAGGCACACATCATGAGGCATTTTCTCCCATCTCTTTTCAAGGAGTTGCTTCTACATTGGTCATTGGATTTGTTTCTCCCTAAGGGGAGGAATGTTGTTTGTCAATTTTGGATCACCATCAATATTTTTATTTGAGCATTCACTTTTGTCATAGAAACTCCTTCCTTGTTGGGGGATTCATCATCTCTTCCTTTCTCTCCTATAGAGGGGATCTTGATTGTACTTATGTGATTGAAACAATACTTGGGGGGACGCATTGAGTCCTATATTTTTTTATCATATATATGCATTTATTTATTTTTTCTTACTTTTAGAGAGGATTTTTTCCCATAAGGTTTTCTATTTGTACATGGGTACCTCAATAGGCCTTGTAGTCAAGACCCACTCATGCCTCCATTTTTTCTTCCAACATTAAATTTTAGATTCTCCCTAAAATATACATAAGTGGATTGTTAGAGTAAATAGGTAACTGCCTAGTAATTAATTAATCATTAATTAATTATTAAGTCATTTTTTACTTTATTACACTTTAGTTGAACTTAGGAGTATTTTTTATTCTTCAATGCATTTTTTATCTCATAGCATAGGATGATGACACTTGTCATAATCAAATGATATCTTGACCTAGGGTTTTGGTCCAGGGTTTGTTTTTTCATTTTCATAAAGATTCATTCATTGTAATCATTCATTCAAGAAAATATTTGTATCAATACAATTATCAAGTTGTTGAGCATAATCCATTGATTTGATCTCTCTTTGTGATAAGTATTTTGGTTGCAAGTGATTTATGGGAGTTGTGGGGTTCACTATCAACTCCAACATTAATGTGAGAATTAAGTATTTTAGGATTTCTTTATTGTTTTATTTTTATTTTAAAATATTCATAATCAATTAAAACTTAATTTTTAATAACCATAACATAGAAAATAATCACTTAATTAGAGAATGGATTTTCTATCATTCCACATTACTTAGTTAATGACCAAAAAGTAAGGTGGTCATGAAAATATATTCATGAAGAACACAATCAAGCAAAATCCTACTAATCTCTAATTGGAATGTGAGATGACTTTTGACTACTAACTACTAATGCCAACAAAGATACCTGCAAATACTAACATAAACAAAAATTATTTATATGAATTGACACCTATAAGTACATATAAACCTCATGTGTGTGTGAAACTATCTATTTCTCGAAGGAATGATATGATTGTTAGTCACCTCAATCTTTAACCCTCTCCCTCCTCAACTTGGGGGACGGGGGGGGGCGGGCGGGGGGGTCGTGGGGGGTTTTACTATCTTGCATCCACCTCATCATCATAGAGTAGTTAGTCTGTTAGTCACATTTACATCAATTTTACCATAAACATATGTGTTGGCCTCCTACAATGATTTAATAACTAAGCCTTTACGGCTTTGATTTAGAGATTGGACATCTAACCTGAATAACTATTTAATTATCACAAAGGTGCATTTATCTTGTCAACCTAGGGACATGAACTTGAAATGGGTCAGCACAGTATGTGCACTAGGGGCTCAAGTAGCCATTGCATTCTATGGCTAAGAAACACAATACTGAAAGTAAATTGTTGGAAATAAATGAAACAAATATTGAACATCAACGGACAACTATGCTAAGCTAAAATGCAGAAAAAGAATAAAAATCTGAACAACAAATAGGAAACTACTATGTCTGCTTTGGTTGCAAGAACAATCACAGAATGAAATTCTAGTGGTTGCAGGAACAATCAATCCCATACATCTAACTAAACAATGAACAGTAAGCAATACTAAGCTAATGCTAAACTAAGAAGATGGATTACTTACCAAGTGGGCCCCCTTGGATAAGTATCCTCTAAACTAACAAGAACTCAGATGCTCGAACTCAAAAATTTGTTTCATTCACTATAAATCATTCATACAAAGAGTAATGTATCTATATTGTTGGAACTGGAGAATGCGAGTACAATATCAAATTGTGCAACTCCTAAGGAAGGAGCATCAAATTATTATTTATACTATAGCTAAATAGGGCAGTCAACTCCATGACTGGGAGGACACCATTTATGGAAAACAAGGGAAAGTGGAGTGATGGTGGTTACGCATGCAAGGAATCTAGCTAGACATGCAATTCAAGTGTAGATTCAACACAGCAGTAACACCCATGCATGCTTGATCATTAAGGTCCACTACAAGGCGGTTACATGTAGTTGCATGAAGAATCTTTGTTGTTGGTTGCCTTTGACTTGGAACGATTCCTCAGCTGGTCGTTATGGTGCATGTCCAGTTGGCGGCGTTTTCCTCAACTTAGCTCATTAAATCTGCATGACAAAGTTAGTACTCATAATAACTACACATCTATAACCGCTCCAAGAAACATCCATTAATCACATGCAAAATTAATATAGATAACCCACATATTATGCCAAATGTCATTAAAATTTGTAGAGATAGGAGATTGTCAAATGTCAATGGTTTGAAGGAAACATTATGCCAATACCAACACTTAAGCGTCAAATTCCATGACATCTATTAGCAAATAGATTATAGATTTTACCCAAAATTAGACCAAAAACTAGGCTCATCACTCCCCCCAACCTAACGTTTTGTTGGTCCTCCAATAGGGGAAGGGTTGTTCTGCTTGGTCAAAGCTCTGAAATTTTCAACAAAGAGTTGTCCAACATTAGTGGTTGTAGTGCATGAGTCTGGATCCCAATAGAATCCTCCCAATTTGCCAAACATGTTTCGTCTCTACCTCTCTGTAGCAACATCAAGCTGGTAAAATCTGAAATTTGGCACAAGCCACATGAGCATGGGTGGTTGGAAATTCAAGGGAAGCTATTCTTTCCTCTGTGCTCTCCCAATCTCAATATACCTCTCTATTATTTTTAGTGTTGCAGCATAATTGTGGATGGAATGAGGCTCAACCTGTTTCAGCTCATCGGTCAAACTATTCCATCTCTGGGATAACATCTCCTCATGGCCTCTTCCTTTGTTGTTGTCTTTACCTCATACTCACTATAAACTACCTCAATCCAAGGCATAATTCTATTGGCATAAATTGTTCTAAGTAGCATTCTATGCCATTCTTTGTAAATGTCCCTTGGGTTGCTTGATTCAACTCTAATATGCAAGGGAATATCAAATTCTAATTTTTTATAAGCATTATGTTTTTTTCCCCAACTAATCTCATTTTGTACCCAAGACATGAATGCTCTCAATTGAATATCTCCAACATACAACATCAGATTCCAATCATGGTCTTTTGTGACAGCATAATTATGTAAATAAAATTCACATAGAAAATATTTCATTTCAGATGAGGCAATCCTATAAGCATTGAAGAATTTCATGGGGTCTCAATAGAAGGATTCAAACCTAAGTCAATTCTTGACATCTTAAAAGAGAAATACCTCTCCTTTAGAAGCAAAGCATAGACTCTTGGAGGATCTTTACATTCCAAAACCTTTGGCGCCAAGGCTGCCATATCATCTACCCTTTGCTTCAAGGTGGAAATTTCTACATTTTTATCCTCAATTTCTTCATCCCTCTTTTGAATTTCCTCCTTTAATTTTCATTTTTCCTTTTTCCATTCTTCCTCTCTTCTTTGTATTTCTTCCCATAAATTCAAAAGAACTACATGCATTGTAAAATCAAGAGGCTTATGGATTCCTACCAGTATTTTGGTGGTGGCTCCTCATATGGTACTATCTGCATGGACTTAGGTTGTCCAGTTATCTCGAGCTGCAAAGGTATTGTTTCTTCTTCCTTTTGTTGCATCGATTATTGTTCTTGCTCTTGTAGTGGTTGTAGGAACTCTTAATCCAGTTCTAGATATTGCTACAGGACTTCTTGCTCATGCTGCGGGGAGTCCTGATTTTCCTCCAATTCTTCTGCGATGTTAGCAAGATCGTCTAGTTTTATATTTGTTTCTCTCTTAAATATGTCTTCTTCTCCTTTAGCATTCTTTTGCTCCATTGGAGCTTCAAGGTTCTCATGTGAGGTCTCACTAGGTTTAGGGCTTTCATGTGGAGGTGTACCAAATGTAGGCCTAGCTGGTCTTGATTTCCTTGGAGATCTCTCACATTTTCCTTTGGTTGCAGGATGAATAGTATCAGCCTTCCTCTTCTTAGAACTTGGCAACCCTCTTTTTATAAGTTGTGTTTTAGCCTTCCCTTTACTCATTTCAACTTCTCTTCATTGTGCCCTAGTTTTCATGAGGGTTTCAAGTGGGATTTCATCATCAAAACCTAAGGAAGGGCTTTCTTGTTTTGCATGCTTTGTTTCAGAAGAACTAATTTCTATAGCTTCTTCTGCTACAGGATGATTCACACTAGAGCCAACACTAGAGATTGAAGCACTAGGAATAGCTTCATTCATGCTTACCCTCCTACTAGACCTACAGGATTGAGGTATAGCCCTAGGTGGCAAATGATCAACTTTGATAAACTCTTCCCAAGTCATTCCAGATACATCATGCAGAGATTTTTCAACTAGAAATTTAATTAGGCAATGGTGGGAAACAAAATTATCCCTACCTTTTTGAGTTTTAGTCACCATGATTGAGAGAAGATTGTGCAACACGTTAGGCACATTCATCCTTCTGTCATGCCTCATATGATTCAAAAGCTTGAAGTGGACAAAGTGCAAGTTTGACTAGTGACCCTCACAGGTGATGTATTTGATGGCATACACAACTATCTTCTTCCACGGCTCAGGCAGAGACATTCTCTTTGCACCATGTTTGTCTATGCTCAATAGGGGATCATTTGGCTCTGTAAATTTAGCCCTAGCTGACCTGGCATCTCTAGAAGCAGGGTAATTTTTACCATCAATAGGTAATCCTATAACCTCTACAATTATTCCCTCTATTTCCACAACTTCCAACCCTTTTACTGTGGATTTTCCCTCTAAAAACGTATGAGCAAATTCAAGGGAAATGCCTTCATCAAAACCATCCAACTTCAGAAAGTAATCTATCCATCCACAGTTTTGAAATTCGTCCAAGCATTGTGCTTCCTACAGTAAAATACCATGCACCGTGGGTTCATTTTGAATTAGCCCACCTCCCATTGTCTGCAATCAAACAAATTCTCTACAACTTCTTTTCTTGCAATTCCCCTTCTTTCTAGTACCACCCTGCTAAATTTCTAGCACAACTGCCAACTAACTTTATTTCCTTTTTTTTGCAATTGTGGCTCTTCAACTCAAGATCTCGACAGGGTCAATAATGGCAAGAAAAGGGGTGATGACGGAGAGTCATGATAGGAATAAATGGCAGTTGTAGTTACTATCACTTCACACATGCAAGTCATCCTCTCACTCGGATTTCAAATCAGCTCATTTCAAATTTCTGACATAGCCTAGTATGAATTGACACATGGCCAATAAATTCACAAAATATTTGCATCTTTTATGTTCCCCTCCCCCCAACCTAAATTTGTACATGTGTCCACACATGTGAGATGGGAGTGGTGATTGACAGGTAATGATGGAATCTATGTGAACATCTATACTAATGTACAGTGATTAAATGAACACTCCTAAAAGATGATTAAAGATAGCAATTAATATGCACATACCTAAATGTGTGGAAGATTTGTTGTAAATATCGTGGATAAAGTAACACTCACCTTTTTGGAGAATGAATTGAGCAATAAATGAAAATGAAGTGGAATGAGGTGAGGTGGAATGAAGTGATGGAAAAGAGAGAAAGGTGGTGATGGATGGGTGGATGGGAAGATGACAAAAAAATGGACTTCCATGTAAGTGAAATTCTTTATTATGAAAAGTGTGTACCTTAGTTAGGCAAAAGGAGGGACACTAGGTCCACTACCTTCAGCTGCAGGAAGCTCGAGTACTGAATGCTAAGTGAATTGTTGCAGGAACTCTTCTTTAGAGGTTGGTTTGTGGTATAGTTTGAGGCGATGATTGTTGACAAGTATTTTGAACCTAACATAGTCAATGGTGGTGAGATAGACAACTCTGTTAGGAAAGACCTCAACAACTTCATATGGTTCGAGCCACCTTGTCTATAATTTTCCTACATTGTCTTAGTATCTGGAATCATAGAGCAAGGCCCAATCTCCTGGTTTAAACTTCTTGTCCTTGATAAATTTATCATGCCATTTGATTCTTTGATTTTGTACTACTTTTGTATGATGCAAGGTTGCTCTTCTTATTTCATCCAAAGAATTTAATTGCATGATTCTTTCTTTTTGTGCTTCAGAAATATCCATCCCCAAATCCACTGCAGTTCACAGAGTCTTATATTCAAATTCAGCGGGCATCATAGTTGTCTTTCCATATAACAACTCAAATGGAGTGAAGCCTATAGTTGTATTCCATGTTGTCTTATAGGGCCAAACAACTTATGGTAATCTGTTTGCCCAATCCTTCCTATGGATGGCTACTGTTTTGGTCAGAATGGCTTCAATTTCTCTATTTGTCACTTCAACTTGGCCATTAGCCTAGAGGCAATAAGGGGTAGACTTCTCGTGCTTTATGTTGTACTCTTTAACTAGTGCTACAACAAGAGTTGATGTGAATTGATCTCCTTGATCAGTTACTATCTCTCTAGGGACTCTGTATCTTGTAAAAATCTCTTCATAAACAAACTCTGCAACTTTGTTATCTCTTGCATGCTTCTTGGCCTTAACCTCTACCCATTTTGTTGCATAATCAGTGCATACTAATATGTAAGACTTACCATTTGGTGGAGGTTCAATTGGTCCTATGAAATCCAATCCCCACTTGTCAAAGAGAGTGATTACTACCTGAGGGCACAATGGCATCTCATCAAAGCTGGTTGGTATGCCCATTCTTTGACACCTATCACATTTTCTGGTATACCTTCCTGCATCCTTGTGGAGTGTTGGCCAATAATACCCTGTGTTCAAAACCTTCATTTTTGTCCTCTTGGCTTCAAAGTGTCCTCCACATGGTTCATTGTGACATGCATGAAAATTTTCATATGTCTCATCTTCTCATGACATGGTCTGGTCTAGTATAAAATAAACATCCAGCAATCCAAGAGAAAGGAAAAGATTTTTCAATAAGTGCCCTTTTCTCTTTTGGCAAGAAGTGAGAACGAATTCTACCTATGACCAAGTAATTGGCTATATCAACATACCAGGGTGTTTGTACACTAAGAGAGAGAATAGATGCTCATTAGGGAAAGAGTCATCTATGGGCTAATTGTCTTCTGATGTAGTTAGCCTTGAAAGAAAATCTACAACAACATTAGCTTTCCCTAGCTTATCCACAATGGTTATATCAAACTCCTACAACCATCTTGCCAATCTACCTATGATAAAAAGTTTATTCATAAGGTACCTAATGGCTACATGATCAGTGTGCACAAAGATTTGGTAGCCTGTTATGTAATGTTTGAATTTTTTCAATGCATAGATTACTGACAGCATCTCTTTCTCTGTCACTGTATAATTGAATTCATCTCCTTGCAAATTTTTTCTGACAAAGTAAATAGCATGGTCAATAGCTCCCTCTTTCTATCATAAGACTGCTCCTATGGCATAATCTAATGCATCAGTGTGGATGTGGAAAAGGAGTTCCCAATTGGGTCCCTTGAGTATAGGAGCATGAGTTAAAGCTGCCTTCAAGTCAGAAAAGGCTTTGTCACAAGCTTCAATCCACTGAAATTCAACATCTTTAGTAAGAAGGGTATACAATGGTGCTACGACCTTGCTGAAATCCTTGATGAATCGCCTATAATATCCTACATGACCCAAGAAACTTCTAACATCCTTCTATTTTGCAAGTGTAGGAAGATTTTTGATTACCTCAATCTTTGCAGGATCAACTTGGATTTCCTTGTGGGAGATGTAGTGGCCAAGAACTACACCCTCTTGCATCATCATGAAGCACTTTTCACTATTTAAGGACAAGTTCTAGTCTTCACATCTTTGTAGGACTCTCTTGAGATTCTTCAATGCTTGATTAAAATCAACACCATAAGTGGTGAAGTCATCCATGTAAATCTTCATGCAGTCATAAGAAATGTCTAAGAATACGCTAATGAATTCCCTCTGGAAAGTTGCAGGTGAATTGCACAAGCCAAATGGAAGCACTGAATAAGCACAGGTCCCCCAGGGACAAGTAAAAGTGGTCTTCTCATGGTCTTCTAGTGCAATTTGGATCTAGTTGTAGCCGTTGAATCCATCTCGAAAAGAGAAGTGTTGCTTCCCTACAAGTGTATCCAGAACTTGATCAATGAAGGGTAAAGGAAAGTGATCTTTCTTGGTCGCAGCATTGAGTTCCCTATAATCAACAAAAACTTGCCATTTCCCTCTTTTCTTGGGAACAATCACTAATGGAGACACCCACTGACTATCTAAAATGGGGTAAATAAATCTTGCATCTAGTAATTTATACAGTTCTCCTTTCACAATTTCTCTTAGTGCAGGGTTAATCCTTCTTTGTGGATGTCTTACTGGAGTGCAATCATCTTTGATATAAATTCTGTGGGTACAAATTTTAGGATCCAATCCCTTCATATCATGATAATCCCATGCAAATGCATGTTGGTGGGTCCCCAATAGATTTGTCAATAATAGTTGTTGCTCTTCATTCAATTTTCTATTAACATTCAGATATCTTCCTTTTGACACCTGTACTTGTGTAGTTAATTCTATCATGGTTGTCTCATTAACACATGGTTCCTTTAGTTCATATGGAAGCAATGTATGGGACATAATTATTGTTGCAAGAAATATGTTTATAGAGACAATGGCTGCAAGAAGAATGTCTACAAGAAGAATATCTGTAGGAAGAGTGGCTGCAGGAGGAGCATGCAGAAGTGTCTTGATCAGAGTAGCGGGATTAGAGGATGATGCTTCCTCCACTTCACAATGATTTTGAATGATGTTATCCAATACTTCATCCTCATCTTGGAGCTGCATGAAAGAGCTTCTTCCTAGTATCATAAGTTGTGCCATAGGATGAACTTCCTTGGCCTCTTCACCAACTTGTGGCCATACAGAATCATCTTCATTATGAGATGGCTAAGTAGGTAGATAAAGAACAAAAATTTTAGTATTCCTGCCATCTGAAATGGTCATGTCACCTAACCTACATCCAATGTATGCATCTACAGTTCCCAACCAAGGCCTTCTAAGAATAATGGGATAGCCGCCTAGTGTAGTCTTGGGAGCAAGAAACATAAAATCTACTGGGTACTCCCAAGAGTCTAGAACTACTACAAGATCCTCCACTATACCATTAGGCTTAATAGTAGAGTTATCAGCAAGTTGTAGGACACCAGGAGTAGATCTCATGCTTGCAATATTTAGTTGTTTCAGGATGTCTTTGGTCATTACATTTATTGCTACCCCTAAATCAATCAGAGCATTCTTTACCTGAATCTTGTTTATGACAATTGCTACCACAGAACTACCTGGGTCATTATACTTAGGAATAGTCACTTTTCCCAACATGATGTTAGCTAACTAACCCACCACATGGACTTTAGTTGGGTCTTTCTTCTTTCTTCATGGATTTTTAAGACAAGCTTCCTTGATAGATTTGTTGTAGATTGGAACATCATTTATGGCCTAAAATAGGGGTATCTGAACACATATATGCTTTAGCTAATCCAAGATGTCAAAAGTGGTATCCTCTTTTTATTCTTTCTTCTTGGCAATTTCCAACCTCTGAGGGAATGGTGGTTCCTGTTCAGTTTGCTTGACTTGAATTGGTTCAGGATTTTTAGGTGCATTTGGCTGAATGGGAACATTCAAAGGCTCCTCTTCCTCTTCCATAGAAATTTTGATGATAATGGGCTTGGAAGGGGCTGATAGAGTAGTTCCTAAATGCAAGTGAATGCCACTTACATTCACAGCATATGCAGGGAATTGATTTGAATCAACAAAGTATGCAAGCTATTGTTGTGGTTTGTTATTTGGATTGGGTGTGGGCTGAGCTGGTAGCTAAGTGGGTTTAGGTGCATTTGAGATTGGATTAGCAGGTGGAGGCATTATAGCAGTTTGTTGGGGCTGAGAAGGTGGTTCCATGCAGCCGGTCGTCTGGGTAGGCCATTGTCGTCCTCCTCTCCATTGATTTGTTTGTTTCCAATTACCTGGAGGTGGTTGCTAGTGCCCTTGAAATTGTTGCCAATTTCCCTGAGGTTGTTGCCACTGGGGTGGAGAATTCTTATGACTGGGCCAAGCATTTGGAGTGTTACTCCAAGGTGGTGGTGGATATCCTCCATAATTGGGTGGATATAGTGGCTGCCATTGGTTACCAGATGAATAAGAGTTAAAATATGGCCCAGCATAGGATAGTAGATCTAGTGGCATACCTTTTCTAGGAGCCCAAGGCTTCCTTTGTGCAACATAGTAGACTTGGTCTTCCTCAATCTAAATTGGCTTGAACTCAGATGGGATCTACTTGCTTTCAAGATTAGCTACTATCTTGCATCTGCAGTCCTTTTGTCTGCAGTGAGGGCAATACTCTGCCAGCATTGTCTCTGCCTCCTCTTACTTCTTCTTGGCTTGAAGTGTATCCATCTGAGTCTAGCTAGATTATTGATAATGTCTTGCTTGAAGTCAGCCAACAAATGAGTGATCTCCATTCTTGAAACTCCATCGGTTGTTGAACTACCCATGGAAGATTGATAAGCTCTCCCTTTCTTTGAAGCTGCCCTAGAGTAATTTTGGCATATTTTCTTGATATCCTCCCAAGGGACTTGAGAGATATCTCCTCCTGCCATGAGGTCCAAGGCATCAGTGCAGCTATCATTAATTCCTCTTACGAAAAGCAACTTTTTTGGGTCCTCATTAAGTGTATGGTGTGGAAATTTTTGCAAGCAAAACATAAACCTTGCAATGTAGTCTTCCAAGCTCTCATCTTCCTTCTATTGCATCCTGAAAATGTCACCTCCTCTCATGTCACTACCCCTGCAATATTCCTTGTATTTCTTAAGGAATTTTGTCTTCATGTCTTCCCAAGTTTCCACAATATCTCTGCCTAGGTTCATGAACCATCTTAATGCAACCTCTTTCAAAGTGGTTGGAAATCACTTAAGCCAATGGGCATCAGTGGTATAATAATAACTCCTACAAAGTATGTAAAACTCAAATAAGAATGCATCAGGATCTTGTATCACAAGTCCATAAACTTGGGGAATGTTGAGGCAGGAATGTTCTTGATGTTTTCAACTTCATTTTGATGGGAAATGGGGAAAGGAAAAGTTGGTTGGTTCTGTCTGTTCTTATTGGCATCACCCATGCCTGCTTGATGTGGTCCCAAAACAAAGGGGTTTTCAAGCTGATTTTGATCTTCAAAGGAGACTTCATAGCTAGTCAAATGAGGGTATGCATCAACAAAGGGGTCTGGATCTTCTTCTTCTTCTTCTGATAGGTGTTACTACTCAACTAGCTAGAATGGACGTGGATTGTTAGGAAGAAATCTCCCATGAGTATCCCTTCTCCTTCCTCTATGCATACGGTATCACCCACTATCAGTCAACTCACACAAAGAATTGGTAAAGAATAAGGGGGGTCATTACTTCCTAAATAAGGATATGATAAGAACAACTTCCAAAAACAATATAGTAAGAAAAACTACCAATGACTCCAAAAGACTTCCTAGCTTGACACCATCCCTGGCAACTGTGCCAAAAATGTTGGCCTCCTACAATGATTTAATAACTAAGCCTTTACGGTTGTGATTCAAAGATTGGACATCTAACCTGAATAGCTATTCAATCATCACGAAGGTGCATTTAACTTGTCAACCCAGGGACGTGAACTTGAAATGGGTCAGCACAGTATGTGCACTAGGGGCTCAAGTAGACATTGCATTCTACGGCAAAGAAACACAATATTGAAAGTAAATTGCTGGAAATAAATGAAACAAATATTGAACATCAACTGACAACTATGGTAAGCTAAAATGTAGAACAAGAATAGAAATCTAAACAACAAACAGGAAACTACTCCGCTTGCTTTGGCTACAGGAATAGTCACAGAATGAAATTCTAGTGGCTGCAGGAACAATTGATGCCAGATGTCTAACTAAACAATGAACAGTAAGCAATACTAAGCTAATGCTAAACTAAAAAGACGGATTACTTACCAAGTGGGCCCCCTTGGATAAGTATCCTCTAAACTAACAAGAACTCAAATGCTCAAACTCAAAACTTTATTTCACTGTAAATCATGCATATAAAGAGTAATGTATCTATATTGTTGGAAGTAGAGAATGCGAGTACAATATCAAATTGTGCAACTCCTAAGGAAGGAGCATCAAATTATTATTTATACTACAACTAAACAGGGCAGTCAACTCCAAATTGGGAGGACGCCATTTAGGGAAAACAAGGGTAAGTGGAGTGATGGCAGTTATGCATGCAAGGAATCTGGCCAGACATGCAAGTCAAGTGTAGATTTAGCACAACAGTAACACCCATGAATGCTCGATCATTAAGGTCCACTACAAGGAGGTTACGCACAGTTGCATGAAGAATTTTTTATGTCGGTTGCCTTTGACTTGGAGTGATTCCTTAGCTAGTCATTATGGTGCATGTTCAACTAGCAGCGTCTTCCTCAACTTAGCTCATTAAATCTGCATGACAGAGTCAGTACGCATAATAACTGCACATCTATAACCACTTCAAGAAACATCCATTAATCACATGAAAAATTAATATAGATAACCCACATATTATGCCAAATGTCATTAAAACTTGTAGAGATGGGAGATTGTCAAATGCCAATGGTTTGAGGGAAACATTATGCCAATACCAACACTTAAGCATCAAAGTGCATGACATTTATTAGCAAATAGATTATAGATTTTACCCAAAATTAGACCAAAAACAAGGCTCGTCAATATGGATAATCAAATAATCAAAGATCAATGATAAAGTAAAAATCATTTTAAATTTCCCACGTTATCTAAAATAGCATCTATATTTAACTTACATTTGAACATAAATATGCATTGGAATAATCAACACATGAAAACTTTATTCTATTATTGGAATCCACTAATTTAATTGCATAACCCAATTATCCAAAATAAATATTGTAAATGTAATGTGATTTAATTGTTTAAAACTAAGGTGTGACATAGTGGTTGCTTATAATTCTACTATAATGCAAGCAACCTTTCATTGAAGAGTGTTCAACATCTCCTTGACAAATTTATAATCCCTATTTGGGACTTAATGACCTTCAAAGCTATATCATTCCAAAGGTCAAATGAAGAGTTATCATAATCCCTATTTGGGACTTAAGGTCCTTTGGAGCTATATCATCCCAAAGGTCAAAGGAAGAGTTAATAATAAAGGTAGCATACACAATTCTAGAGTAAGCTCACTCTAGTACACAAATTTAATTGGATTAGTGCTTAAATGCAAGGAATATTGCTAGTGCCTAATAGTCACTCATGCCTCTAATTTAATTGTTGAGTAGTCAAATTTTGGTTTTCATATGTACAAATAGATTCAAAATAGAAAATTGCTTATAAATTTGTTCTTAGAATAGCATGCATAACTTCTCTACTAAAAAAATTACTTGTGTAACACAATTAACCATGAAAATATTTTCTACCAATAAATTTGGTTCCAAATTAACCTTTAATCATACATTAAGGATAACTCCCAAAGTATCCACTACTAAATAATAGATCACATTACTCATCATGCAATGGATCACATTGTCCATAGTGTATATGTGATGGCTGCTTTAATTCTCCTATCAAATATTGCATTATACCTAATTATTGTGTTTTACCTATAGATAATCAACTTATACTTGCACGACAATAATACAACCACCAAAAGTATAAAAATATGAAAATATAATATATTTTAAAACCCTTGAATATCATATCAAATAGACTACATAGAAAAAGAAACAAAATTCAAACTTCAACTATAAGACATAAATAAAGATTCAATGTTATCAATTAACCTCACCCATTAAATATCAACATTTCAGTCTTTTAAGAGTGCATATTCTAAAATATTCATTACTCACAAATCATAACCATAACAATACTGGAAAAAAGAAGAAAAAAAAACAATATTTTTTTTTAAGTAAAGGTGGCATAGCCGCAAATTTATTGAAAATATAAAGAGAGATTTACATATAGTCCAAGGGGTTGCAAATAGAGAACAAAATCTGCGAAACCCAAAAGTATCAAAAGATCGAGAACCAGAGGATACTAAATTTATAAGATTTTCACCAATAGAAACGGGGCAAAAATTGTTCAAAAGTGAATTGGCAAACCAGGCATGAGACACAAAACCCTAGTTAAACTACAAAAGAGAGAAATTTGCACAGAGGAAGTCAATAGGAGAACTTTACAGATTGGACCAAAATTTCCAACAAGAGGAGCACGAGATACAATGAGTCAACGAACATCCAACAAGAAGACATTGATGCCAAGGAACAGAGCTCTTCCAAAGCAAAAGATGTAGCAACATTGATAATATAGAATCAAGAAATGACCAAGCTTAAACCAGTCCTAAGAAGCAAAAAACCGAAAGATGAGGAAAGAAAGAGTTTTCAAGAAGTGCTTCCCTTCAAAGAAGCTATGTCCACGGGCAAAGGAAAATGAGGTTCATCACGGGGCTCGATAAAAGATCATGAGCCATAGCACAAAGCAATTTAGAGAGGTGATTGTCAACCAGAAGGTGTTGCTTGCTAATAACACCTCCAACCAGCTTCGACCCTTGGAAGATCTCATATTTTCTAGGGCCCATTGTAATGACGAAAGGGGGCATACATGTGGCAATAAATAAATTCCCACAAGAAATTTAATCATTTCTATGCATCCCAAAACATCCATTAAGTTCAAAAAAAATTAAGATGTCAATTCATAAGGTAATGCCATAGTATGCATGTCCATCCAGTCATAACCCAAAACAATCTAAATCGAATCCATTACCTGCTTACATTCGAAAGAAAATGCTCTAAATTGCAATTTTTCTTCAGTGAACGACGAGTCCACTCTGATTTCATGAACTCGTGGAGGAACCAATACTCTAAAGAGATTATCCATTGCAAGATACCAAGAATGCAAACCCCAATAGCCAACAAATCAAGCAAAAAGCACATGTATATGAAATCGGTTGGAAACAAGTATAAGTAAAGAAGTAATCGCTATAGCACCAAGAATAATAACTTCAACATGCCCGAAGCAGTAAACAATAAATGTTCAAGCATGTTGAGTACAAATAGAAAGAGAAAATGTTTCCAAGTGTATTGTGTTGGGAATGAAGAATTTTAGCAGAGTACCCAAGCAAGAACATTTTCTGCTAAATAAGCATTGCTAGGCTTATTTCCAATGTCCAATTACAAGAGCAAGCTCTCATGATCAACATCAAAAAAAGCAAAGAGATCCATTTCCAAAAATAGCCCAAATAACGAACAACCACTAGAATGAAATGAAGCTGGCTCACATGAATTTAATGGAGATCCACAAAAGCAACATTCCCTCAAAGATGTCCAAAAAAGAGGACAGGCTCATTTTTAAGACATCAACGAAGGACAAATTCTGTAACCTTTTCTTGGAATTATCTAAAATATGCCATGTGTCAGGTTGAGAACAATACAACCAAGAGTGAGATATAGCTTAATTTTGTTAGAGGCATTTACTATCATTCACCACCATATGAAAACAACCCAGACAAGAGAGGAATTTAGGTGAAATGAGTAGGAATTTTGGTGACAATGAGAAAATATTGTCTGCAAGGAAAAATCACCATATGTGAGGTACTGACAAGTCAAATTTACTGTTACCAAATTCAAACTTAGAATTGAAATGATAATCAAAGATATTAATTACATCCAAATCAATAAAATCCTTATAACATGCATTCACATGTTGTCAAGTAATAAGAACAGGGGCACTCATAAAACAAGGGTGACATGAAAAGCCCAAAAATATTATGATTTGATATTAAAAAAAGCTTCTCAAGTTGTGCGAACTCAATAATTTAAGAGATCTTTCCTTGGAAGAGAATATTACATTCCTCAGTAGAAAATTCTCGGGAAACTATATTCTCATCAATAGCTTTGTTAGCTAAAAAATTTGCAACAACATTAGATTCCCTGTAGCAATGTGCAATAATGGGTGATCCCACAATAGTGGTTCACAATTTTTGGCCAAACTGGACACTTAAATTACTAGCACTTGCACCAGAAGGGGTGCAAGGGTTACGCCGATAGAAAAGTATATGTAAGTTAACATGTTAAGGAGGCATATGTTGTATAAATAGTATGTGCATGATTGTAAGACCAATATAAACAACCAAACAAAGTCCCTGCTTAATGAATTTGAGATAATTAGAGTCAAGTAGGTATGGATAATGGGACAATGTAGTTGTGCATAAGATTTACCACATTACATTAAAGCAATAAAGCCATACACACATTCTTCATTATGAATGTAAACATACTTAAGGACCAAGAATTATTGAAAACCTTCGTTGAAAGAAATTTACAACCGTCATGAAATGTTTTCAACTAAATAGATATACCAACAAGATACAAACAATCACCCAAAAAAAAAAAAATTGTGTGAGAGAAAGAATATCACATAGGAAAATTCTGATATGTGATAATTAAACAAAACTTGACTCTAAAATAGTAATATGCATGTAGAAAATCAAAGAAGAGGGGAAATTGCTCGTGTGAGCTCTTAAATGATTATCTTGTCTGCAAAAAAGTAACGTAAAGTCTTGTTCAAAGAAGTGTATGTGAAAATATCACTTTTTTTTAATTTGATGCAAACCTGGGCATAAACTATATTATCTGAATTTTTTACTGGATGTAATGAGCTTTAAAACCTTAAACTATGAACAGTTGTCAATAGTGGATGTGAAAAGCAATGCAGAGCACGTGTTTGTGCATGGGCGTACATTGCCATGCGCTGCAAATTCTAGTTACATGTAGTTGGATTACGTGATCTTAAATTGAAGCCGCTGAAACAGACCCTGGCATTAAAAGGAAAGATGTCTCTAACTTAATCCACTTTTACCTCACTTCTAGCTGTGCAACTTGAACTACAGCCTCCACGCTAGTGTAAGTGTTTGAGAGAATGGATCAACGAAATGTGGTCTCATGGAATGTCAGGATTGTAAGATAGGCACAAACTGGATTTTTTTAAAAGGCTTTACAAAGTTTCAAGCAAATGCAATTGGTAGGTGTCAAGCCAAATTCTGCAATGTTTTCCAGCATCCTGCTTGCCCATGCCAATTAACTTTGAAGAACTAGAACTAATCCTAATCCTACTAGAATTTTGTGAATGAATAGGGATAGAGGAATAACTAAAAATAAAAATGTGGTGATGCACCAATGATAGAGTAAAACTTTGACCTATTTCAAAGAACACAAGGTTCATACAAAGACGCTGATAGTTTTATACACAACCAACAATTTCCCAGATAAAAACACAACATGCAACTTGCAAATATGTGACTTGTTTCTACATAAAGGATCAACAACCCCAAGATCATACACAATATATAGAGACAAAGTGGAGAAAGGTATAGCTTCAACTTTCATTGCAAAATCGGGTTCATAATGTCATAAGTCTCTGTCTTACAGTAGCATAAGTTTGTAAATGCTTTCTTTTGATGAACTAGTTACAATACTAGCTATTTGACTAGAAAGAAGTCTTGTTCTGAGTTACAATATATATCCAGAAGCTTGAAAGAATTGCTATGCTGAGTTACATGGTCTGTTTCAACTAGAAAGAACTATTTTTTTTTTCAGTTACAATACTCAGTCTCTCGTAGCCAGAACTCTCTCTAAAGAAGACTCGGCATACACTTTATGCCTTGCTAACTCTAACCGCTTCAGTAAATTTAGGGCAAGTGTGAAAATAAATGAGGCTTCTCTTGAAAAATGCTGACTTGTTTGACATTTTCTTGGCACTTAAAAACTCCTCCTTTGTTCACACTCATTTGAGAACTTGACAAATTCTCTAGCAATGCATAGAGGAATGAGCTGGTTCACTCCTTCAACTGAAAACTTTGCCACCCGTTATAACTGTCCTTTAAGACTCTAAAACTACCATTTGCATTATGATAGGAATTGGCTATACAGATGTCTTTTGCCAACATTTGCTTCTTAACTGTTCATTATTACCCTGTTGTTGCCACCTATCATGTAATAGAGGATGATAATTTTTTTAAAAATGAGTTTTCTTGGAGGCGTAGGATCTCTCTTTTATTTGTCATGTGCAAGCATTTTGACCATTTCAAATTTGGATTCCTCCGTACCCGTGCAAAGGCAGTGAGCAAAGGATTTGCACCAACTTGTCCTCGGTTTGTAAGATGCCTCTTTCTTAAACAATGAATTGTGCTCCACAAGAATCATACTTTCATTACTATCAACTGCTACATAGTTATCCCTGTAGACTGCATCTATTACTCATAATTGAATCACCTTTGTTTCTTGATATCTCAGACCTTAATGAGCACAATCCAATATACTCAAGTTTAGTAATTTCAAGATTGATAACAAGATAACAAATTATACAGAGTTTAAAACAGAAAAAAAATGACTGCAAGTGATAGGCCTCCTTCTGGTCTTATGCCAACAACAAAGGGGGATGTTCCAGGGAAGCCTCTTAGCATGGTGTCCAGAATCATTGAGAAGGGTGCCAAGGTAAAAAAAATACAATCAGATAAAGTATAAATAAAATAAATAAAAATAGGACCCAAAGATTTAGTAGCTGTGAAATAAGTGAGGCTACGATTCTTTTCCTCTACAGTATGTCATAGAAAAGCTATTTCAACAAGGCCTTCTGGAAATGATTTTAAAATGAACTAATTTTTTATATTATCAAGCAAAGCTGTAAGCCATATGTGACATCTTAAAATCTGATTCGATAAAAAAAATTGAAATTACTTATATAAATATTGCATTGTTTGAAAAAATTCTGCACATCCCATAAAATGAGAATAACAAAAGATTGTTTTGTTTCTGATTTGATGAAAAAAATTGAAATTTCTTATATAAATATTGGACTGTTCGAAAAAAATTCTGCACATCCCATAAAATGAGAATAACAAAAGATTGTTTTGTTTCTGATTTGATAAAAAAATTGAAATTACTTATATAAATATTGCATTGTTTGAAAAAATTCTGCACATCCCATAAAATGAGAATAACAAAAGATTGTTTTGATTACCAACGCACAGGTAGGAGAAGATTACATGATCATAAAGCTAAGAGAGGATAGGAAGAGCAATAAACAGCAGATCACCCGAAATAAGATTGTTGAGTGGTCGGTGAGAAAATTTGAAAAGAGATAAATGGGCCCAGTTTAAGTATATGCACATCAACAAATTTGGGGTGATGAGGCAGCAGACAGGCATGACAGTTGTTGATCTCTCGCATTAGCATGACCAAGTGTTGATTGCATGCCATTAGCTTTGAAAAGAGATAAATGTGCCCAGTTTAAGTATATGTACATCAACAAATTAGAGCTTTCCCCACATAAAATTAAGCATCGTTACACAATCTAAAGATTTTTACACCCATAAAAAATTCATCGCAAATTTGAAACATGATAAGTTAACTTTTCCATTACCTGGGGCAGTTTGAAACCTTCTAGAAGTGTCACGAATGTTCCAGGCACTTGTAGGATCCTTTCTGAGCATTAGAAAGGAGGAAGCATCTGAAATCCTAAGGGGAACAATACATCTCCAAGACATCTAGAGAACCCTCCCTGGGCATTGGAGACAATAGGGGAATATATCATCGCCATCTCCACACCTCCAAAAGGGCAGTGTATTCCAAAATAGAGATTTGGAAGAAGGGTACATGTTCTCTTGTGTTTACCGTTTGAAAAGCCCTTGGATCATTTTAGGCTATGGCTAAATGTTGGAATGCATTAGCATTTTTAGCCAGTTGCACCTCACTTTTATTTTTATCATTTATAAACATAAGGACTAAAACTGTTTCTCTCAGACTCAAAAGAAAATAGTCAGCAATGACATCAATATGTTTAAAAAATCACAAGATCTTCTCTACAAAATCAAAAATCCCAGAACACAAATTTACCATCTCCTGCAGCATCATTTGTTGCACTAGCAACTTGCTTCACAAGACTTGCACCAACATTCTTTAATTTGTCACTGAACTCAATACTTTTTGCCACAGTAACTCCATCCTCTGTAACTTTTGGAGCACCGTAGCTTTGTTCAATAGCCACAGTTCGACCCTTCATACATCAACAAACAACATGAGAAATATTCGAAACACAATATCTAGCATGGAATACTTCCAACCCAACCCTTCTGAACAACACCACTAGCATGAAATTACTAGAATCTTCAACCACATGTTACCTTAGGTCCCATTGTCACTTTCACAGCATCTGCAAGGAGTTCCACTCCCTGCAACATTGTAGACCGAGCTTCAACCCCAAATTTGATCTCTATTGCGGCATAATTTCTGCTCCAGCTGAGCCTGTTGGCACCCTAATCATGAAGACCCTAAATACAATTAGAATGAGAACAGAAATTTGAAGTGCACCTTGCTATTTAAGGCTTTGAGAATTATGCACTTATCCATTTTCCACACTATACATATTGACAAGGCCTTCCTGTTTTAAAATACATCATTTTTTGATCCTTATATAGCTTAATTCCAATCTAAAGACTACATTGCAATCTGCTTAATTTTTCATCAAAATGCTCCAGCTGAAATTAAGGATCACTAACCTGTCTGTAGCTACTCCTGCTTCTGCAGAAACATGAAGGAAAAGGAAATGCAAGTTAACAAAGACAATAAATGTGTGTACAATCACTACATGAGAAATGTAGTGAAGGCCATATTTAACCAAGGCAAAAATATGGGCTAATAGGTCCCAGGTAGTGAAAGTCCCTGTTCTGCTGTGTTCCTTCGCTTTAGATTCCTACTGGCTTGTCCAAGATCTGATTCCTTCCCTCCTTCCAATGGCTTAAGCGCTGGCTTCGGTGGCACTCACTTTGAATTCCGCTACTCGCTTTGCCAAAAGCTCCACTCCAATATGACCAGGGTTTGGCCAAAAGGCATATCGATAGGTCGCAATCCCTTCTCTCGGTTCAGTTGGATCAGTTGGGTGGTAACAAAGGGGTGCCTTATAATGAAACCTGGGCCAGACATTCAATTGTCAACTATGATTCCAATAGCCACAATAATTGATAGTAGGGGCTCCCAGGTATTCGATCTTTCATTCAATACAAGGGCTGAACCCTTCTCGAACTGAACTGCTCTCTCTCTCAAAGATGCTTTCCAACCCCAACAGCGGTGGTATCTAATGAGTCGTGCCAATATTCCCTAGGTCCCGGGCAAGGGGATTGGTTTTGTCCTGCTCGAAGGAAGGGTTTACTCTGGAACATCATCAAATCGAACAAACGACTCCGATTGTGATTACGTGTGACTACAAATAATTGTAACCTCCCATTTCCAATATTTGGAGGCCCATGAGCACAGTTTTAAAAATTGTCATGCAAAATGCTTATTTGGTTCAGTGATTGAGCTCGAGACAAGATTTTTTGGAGGCCCATGAGCACAGTTTTAAAATTTTTCATGCAAAATGCTTATTTTGTTCAGTGATTGAGCTCGAGACAAGATATTTTGGAGCCTTATAAAGGAAAATATTGGTTGCGAGTTAAAATTTGTTTTCAGGCGCGGGCTGAGGAATATTTCAACTACATGGTAGGAGCCATGACTTCATTTATCAGAAAACATCAAAATTTAAGAATGAAATAAAACACACTAAATAAATGATAACAGCCGCTAATAGATTCCAAATAAAGGAAAAAAAAAATTCCCTCAAACCATTTCAAGTGACTTACCTCAAGATTCTGCATAAAGTGTGTCGTGTTGTCAACAATCCGAAGAAAAAAACATGGGCAGAGTTTGCAAGAAAAGTTTATAAAACCCTACCACAACAGATTTTTTTTTAAACGAGACTAACGAAAACCAAGCTCCCTGCGGTTGCTGGTTCAATCTATTTTGCAAAGGAAAGCCGAATGAATGCCATGCAAACAAGGAGGCCATTTCCCCTTCTCATAGAGTTGTGTGTGATCCCAATTATCAAGTGTGAATGGATTGAGAAGCTCTAATATGCACTCGACCGACTTTCAGTTAGGGCTCGACGTATCTATCTCCTCCGACACGTGCGGGAATTATATGAAGAAGTAACAATAAAAAATGATCCATATTCCCGGCGAAGAAGTAACAGTGATCCACAAATGGTTTACCGACAACCTGTTTCGGGCGTGAGACAGGTTTCGGTTGAAAGTTCTCACACTATATATAGCCTATCGGCTAATTATTTTTAACTAAATCTTCACATTCAGGCACCTATCGCAGCTAAACCGTGAAGAATTTGAAGATGATTCAAACTAGAGTCTCGTCACATTTTGTCTGTAGATTCTAAAAATATTTTTTTAAAATTTTTGGAATCAGATTGCACTTCTTTTTCCATCTCCCACGAAAACTATTTTTTTTCAAAAAATAACATTTTTTAAAAGTGACGCACACCGTATAACACAACTTTTTTTCCATGAAGGATAAAATTCTAATTCTTTTGAATTTAGATTTGTAACTCTAATATCTAATGCTTCCACTTGGTTAGATAGTTTTTTTATTGAATATTTTATCTTTAATCAAGTTTTGAAGTTAAACCAATTACAATTCAGACATAGCGCGATCGTATAACGCATAACTTTTTTTGTACATATCAAAATTCTTTTTTTTTTTATTGGATCAAGGACTTCAATATCTGGTGCTCATATTTTTCAAATTTTTTTGATAATCGCTATTTTTCCACATGTGCACGTAGACCTTCATTTTCGATGAAAAACCTATGTTTAATAAAACTAAAAACAAATACATAATAAAACCAAAACATATTAAAATTATATTCATTGGATAGCTTCGCTCGGGACTACCTAATTCTAGTTGGGTTTGTGAAGATTCATCCATTTTCATTCTCAACCCGAGTCCAAGTGCCAAAATTCAGTGTTTTTTTTGTGTCTCAGGGGGGATGAGGAATAAGGGGGATTCGCTCGAACTAGGGTTCATTCAAACCCTGGTTCATTCAAAACCCCCTTTTATAAGGGGTTTTGTTGGCTTTTTTGGCGAGAAAGCATTAAAAGGGTTTGCCTGAACCCAAGTTCTAGCGAACCCCTAATGGGTTCGGTCGAACCAATAGGTTCGTACGAACCCCTAAAATCAAGTTTTTTGCCATGCATTCATTTTTTGTGAGTTTTCCTTCCTCAGTTCAATTGTAAACCACTATTGTGGCTTCACCCTAATATAACTTGGAAAATCATCAAGTTGTAATAAAATATGTGCTAGAATGTAATTCAAGTGCTAGGAAGAAGTGCCTCAATTCTTTAATGTTGAAATTGTTAACATTGAGTCCCCTTCAATGAAAAGATGAGATATTGGTAAGTTTTTGGCAAGATTAGGACCAATCTTAAAGCTCTAAACTTCGCCACATTATTAGAGCCTTCAAGAATTTGTTCACACACTGCTACAATGAAGGTACCATTCCAATCTCTTAACACTATAGTAATACTTGATTTTCCCGGGTTGCCCCTAGAGGCTCCATCAAAATTTAGTTTGATGAAGCCTTGGGGAGGAGGAGACCATGAAATATTGCTTCTTTTAGGAGAAAAGGATTTGGAAGAAACTGAACCAACCATGGGGATTCTCAATAGATGCCAATTTTTTAGAATAAAAGCATCCCACGAAGTAAAGTGCCTGCTTGTATGAGATCTTTTGTGAAGAGCTAAATAAGTTACATCTGATATTGATATTTCAATTCTTTGAAGGACTTGTGAAATAGTGGAAGGATTTTTTCTGAAGATTTTGTTGTTTCTTTCCAACCAAATATTCCAGATTAGAATGGAAGGGAAAATCTCCCAAAGGGGTGAAAATATGGAAGATGAACAAAGAGAAGGCCAGAAAAGAAAGTGGAGGTAAAGTGAATTATGTAAAGGACTTGACCATCCAAGATTATTTAAGAGCCAACACCAACAAGTTTGAAAAAATCCACAATTCAAAAGAAGGTGATCAGTGGACTCAAAAGCCTTCCCGCACATAACACATGGGAAGAGATTAGTTATACTCAGTCTGTCCAACCTCAAGCTAGTTAAGATTCTATCTTAAATTGCCAACCAAGCAAATTCCCCGGCCTTGGGGAGGATGTGAGGGCCCGAACAAAGCCTAATCGGAATGGAAGTGCTCTGTTTGATATTAACAAGAGAGTTATAACCATCTTTTTAACATTGTATTGCCCTGATTTGGATTTTAACCAAATAATTTCATCTTGTTTATTGGAAAGATAAACTTGTCTATTATCAAGTTCGACCTTTAACGAATTTTTTAAATGAGGTGGAACTTGCAAGAAACTAAAATCCTTCCATTTGTGCAGAGCAGAATTTGAAGGGTCAATGTTGAAGTAATCTCGGACTTTATGACCCCATTTGAATTTTAATTCTAATTCTAATTTATTCCAATCCCCCAGCTGATAAAGCAGCTTATGGTCATTCTAGGCATCATCCCACAAAAGGGCTTTTTCCCCATTATTAATCACCTAAGAAAGGTGAGGAAGAAGGATTGATCTACAAGAAGAGATGAAGTTCCAGATCTTGGACCCCCTAGGGAGTTGCTTTTGTGTAAATACAAGAGATGAAATTCCAGATCTTGGACCCCCTAGGGAGCTGCTTTTGTGTAAATATTATTTCTTTATCAAGGGTGTCCAAGTATTTGTGTCTCATTAATTTACACCATTTAATATCAAGTTTAGTGTAGATTTTCCACACCAATTTTGCACCTAGTGCCTTGTTTTGGAGGAAGGTGTTTCTCAAACAAGCTCCACCATAGATGTTGGGTTCACAAGTGGTGTCCCATGCAACAAGAGGTAATTTCTTTTTAGCAGTCACATTTTCCGACCAAAGGAAGTCTCTAAGAACTTTTTGCAAAATTTTCTCTTTCCCTTTAGGCGTGCTTAAAACCGACATCAAATAAATTGGAAGGGAGCATAAAACATATTTAAGCATAACCAATTTACCCGTGAAAGAGAGCCATTTTGATTTCCAAAGAGAAATTCTATTAGAAATTGAAGAGATCAATCTATCCCAAAAATCATGTTTTTCCTTATCAGAGAAGAAAGGAGTACTCGGGTATTTACAAGGAAGATAATCACTCTGAAAACCCCAAAATTTGAGTAATTGTCTTTTGATCAAAGGTTCAACATTTAGAAAGAATATATTTGATTTTGCAGGATTACAAACTTGTCAAGAATGTGAACAATAATCTGTTATAATCTTTTTCATAATTTTTGCCTCTGCCATAGTAGCTTAACCCAAAAGAAGAGTGCCATCCACAAAAAGAGAATGGGAGATAGGAGATGGGAAGGACCAAATAGATATACCTTTCCATAATTTTGCATTTCGAGCTGAAATTACCAATCTACTCAAACCTTCCACCAAGAGAATAAGCAAAGGAGGAGATAGGGGGTCTCCTTGCCTCACCCCTTGAGAGGGGGTAAAAAAACCTTGAGGTGATCCATTAATGATTATAGAAAATCTGGGCTCTGAGATATAGGAATGGATCCATTTACACCAAGCTTGTGAGAAGCCAATTTTTTTTAAAACAGCCAATAAAAAATCCCAATTGACTTTATCATAAACTTTTGACTTTATCATAAGCTTTCAACATATCTAATATGAGATCCACAACAGAGGATTTTTCTGACATAACTAAATGAAGGACCTCATGTGCCAAGATAGCGTCCTCTGGAGTATCCTTCCCTGGAACAAAACCCCCTTGTTCTTTTGAAATAATCAAAGGGAGCACTTTGGGAAGCCTAGAAGCAATTGCTTTAGTCAAAATCTTGTAAATCGAGTTACAAAGAGCTATAGGTATGAAATTATTAAGAGAGGATGGAACAAGTTTTTTTAGGAATGAGGGCAAAAAAAGTTACATTTAAATCCTTTAGGACATTCCTATATCTTTTGGATTCTTCTGAAGCAAGAACATCAAAACCTACAATATCCCAACATTTTTGGAAATCAAGAATTGTGAATCCATCTGGGCCTGGAACTTTTTCAAGTTCCATGGAAAAAACCACTCTTTTGACCTCTTCAAGGGATAATTTGGACATCAGCATTTTATTGCGGTCATCCTTTAGTAATTCAGGTATATTATTGATTATCTCATTATCTTCAAAAGGATTATAAGGATCTCCAAAACATAATAGATTTTTGAAATAGTTAACCGCCTCTAGACCAATGTCTTTTTCTGTAGTAAGAATGGAGCCTAAAGAGGACAAGATTGAAAGCATTTTATTTGAAAAAACAAAAAAACAAAAAAACAATATTGCCTCGAGGCAGCCATGACCATTTATTTGAAGAGGAAGTCAATGCCCAAACAAAAAAAATTAGAGGGTTTTATAGGCAAAAACCCAGAGTCTGTTTGCAAAACTCCAGAATTGCATGTTTCTAATTTTTTTTATTAACAAAAATAGTAGTTTTTTTCCCAATTTTACCCAGTATTGATCCGGTTTGAACAATTTATTGAAAAACTAGGCAACTCTAGTCGGACCAGCAAAGCACAGATGGCATGTCTACTTAAAATGCGGGTACCCACCTGTTTTTCCTATTTTAGGTTACTATGGTTTAGCTTCTGTAAAGGAGAGATACATCTTAGAACAGGAGCTTTGGCAGCACAGGAGACTGTAATCCGCATGTCAAATTGATGCATCACCATTAAACCCAAGTTATCTTATGGTAAATTTGCGCAGGAGTTTAAGATAGCAGGTACATAATTCAAATTAGAGCTTTAATCATTTGTAAAAAGCCAAGGTTCTTAAAAATAAATTTGTGAGCTACAAATAACCATCACAATCAAAAAAACAAATTTGTGTAAGTTCATTGTATTTTTTTTATTGAACAATGCAAAAGAGATAATACAATGAATATGGGCAGCCAAAAGACGGTCAAGAAAACAATCATAACCAGCGATCAAACAGCAGTTTTTTTAAAGTTCATTGTACTTTGTTAGCAGCACTGAAGACAGTTATGAACTCAAGAAATATATACTTAAACATATCACCATTAAATAGGCACATAATTCAGCTAATCAAAATTGACAAGATCCACATTGTATTTAAGAATAAATAAATACACGATGCTAAAATCAACATTCACAACCATATGAAGTTACACTGGTTAAGCTTCAAACAGGAGCTGTAATCACTTGCAGGCAATCTCCAGCAGCCAAGGCCCCTAAAATAAATGTGCAATCTGAAATCACCTGATTATAACCGTTAAAGTCAAAAAATATTAAATAATATGTAAATTAATTATGCTTTCCATTTCTCTTCATTGGATTAATAAATGAATGAAGCTGGAAAATTGATGAATATGAACCATCCTAAAGAGCAAGAGTTCCGTGGAGAAAAGTCAAAATATTAATGAGAAGCAAAAGGCACATGAATAGTTGCTGAGTATTTGAAATCTAAATCCAATGGATGCTGTTAAGCATAGTGGACAAAAAAATTACCATAAACCAAACCCAATAACTTAATTTTTTTGTCTACAGCAAATTTATTTTCATCCTTTCAACAACCATGAGAAATGCAAAGAACATGAACATAGGATACACTCAGGAAACATTGAAGCTAAAATGAAATTTCATAGACCCTTCTAAAATTATTTGTTTGCATTGGAGAAAATGACGTGAATGATACTTGGCTAGGCCTGAAAGGCAATTTTATTCTATCCAATCAGACATGATGGAAAATCACCAAATCATTGCATGCATTCTCAGCTCACACATGAGAGCCAAGGCTTAACTACTGAACACATACTGTGTTCTGACCATGCACCCTAGATACTAACTTATGATATTAGATAGTTACTACTAGGAGAAATGGCCAAAATTCAAAGCCAAAAAGCTAAGTTCAAATGAAAATCTTCTCCACAAACATTTAGGAATCTCTCCAATCCACCGCTAACATTCTGTTCATGAGGCCCATAGTTTTATTAAGGCTTCCAAAGTATGGTTGTCTCGGCAATCATGGATGTAACAACATACGGGTCCATGTTTGAAGCTGGCCTGCGGTCTTCAAAGTAACCTGCAATCCAAAAGCTTATCTTAATATCTCATGTGGAATCTGCAATCCGACTCTCTAATGTGACACCAAACTAAACAAGTTTGGCTGCAACAAATATCAACTAGAAGTTTACTGAATTTACCACTGCAACTGCCATGAACCTTACTGGTATGACAACTTATAAGACGTTGTTTATTGTCATAACCAATATTAATTGCAGTAAGAAAAATATGGCATATCTTATGCTACTGCTCCTGCTGAAAAAAGAAGCCTAACCTCTGCCATCACGTTCTGTGTCACGGCCAACTCTGATAGATGCCCCACGATTAGCAACACCCTGCAATCAAGAGAAAATGCAACCAGACAGTGGCCAGGCTATAATTCTTTTGTATTTGGTACATACCACAATGCATGCTGATATAAATGTTCATGCATATGAAAATTACCCAGGAAAATGTGTTAATGTCTGCAGTCTCATGTTTGCCAGTCAAACGCCTTTCATTGCCCTCTCCATAGGCAGCAATGTGCTCCTTGTGCCTCAGCCCCAGCTTTTCAATGGCCTTCTTGATCACATGGATTCCACCATGGGTCCTCATAGATTTTGTGCTGTCAAAATTGAGAATTGAATGAGAATAAGCTCATTATTAGAGTTAATAATTTCTAGAACAAGTTACATATTTTTTCTACAGCTATGAGTACCAACCTATAATTTGTATGAGCACCGGCACCGTTCCAATCACCCTGGAAGTTAAGCCAAAGAATTGTTAAATTTTTAAAAGTGAAAGTTCCAATCAAAATATACGGATGGCGGCTACATGAATTTAACATTGGAACGACTCAGATAAATACAAGATAAAAAATCATAACCAACGCTCCAAATTATATGAATCAATATTCTGCTCAATATAGTCTCAAGCAAAATCTGAGTTCTCGTTAAGTTTCAAAAATCTTTGAGCATTTCTAAATTTGATAAAATTACCAATAATATGCATATGTTTAAAAGAAAAAGAAACACGGACTAAAATTTGTCTTTCTAAGCACAATGAAAGACTGACCTGAATGGGTTTGGGGTCAAATGAAACTACAACACCAGCAGCCTCTGCGACCCTCTGCACCAAAGTTGTACTTGAATATGAAGAAAAAACCCAATAATAAAAAATGAAGCATAGAGAAACCATTCAATATGACACGCATTTCCTGAAAAAGCTTTTGCATCCTACCTCAAGAATGAACCTGGCAGCCCAAACTTGATCACCAGATGAAATGCCCACAGATGGACCAACTTGGAATTCCCACTGTTCCAGGAAAAAAATTGCTGAGTGCTAACTAAATCCAAACTGTCATTTAAATGCTTCTCAATATGATAGCATTAAAGCCATTGAATATTATCATTACCTGACCGGGCATAACCTCTCCATTAATACCGCTGATGTTAATGCCGGCATAGAGGCATGCCTTGTAGTGGGCATCAACAACATCACGGCCATATGCTTTATCTGCCCCAATAGCACAGTAGTAGGGCCCCTGTTTATAATCACAAAAAAAAATTATCAGCAGATCAACACTACATGCAGTATGAATATGTTGCAGATCAGTTCTACCTATAATAGGTTTTCCAGCTGCGAGGCATTGAAAGATTAACCACCCACACAAAAAGGTTGATTATAAACCCTTCTCAGTCTTAATATATGATTTAGGTGAATTAAGTTATACCATCTGATACAAAGAAGAAACAGAATGCATGAGAAGGTAACATTTATTGAAGGTTAAGTTAGTACCTGGGGACCAGGGAAACCACCCACAGGCCATCCCAGCGGCCAGTTCACATCCTTCTGCAGAAGTGTGTACTCTTGTTCAATTCCATACCTATTACAGACAATTGGTCTTCAGCAAAAAGAACCCAAAACATTCGTTTGATGTAAAAATATAAATTTTACAGCTACCAGCTCTATACCATGGTTCCTCAGCAGCAACAATTGGGTTGCTAAAGATTTTGGCAGCAGCTGCCCGTTTGTTGGTGGGGATAGGCTCCCCAGCTGGGGTGTATGTATCACAAATCACCTGAAACCCACAAACAGCCCCATCAACCAATGCTGCCCAAAAATGTCGAAGACCAAATCCAATTTCACTGTTTTATTGAGATAGCCACTCACCAGGATGTTTTTTCCTCTACGGAATGGATCTCTGAAGATAGCTTGAGGGCTTAACAGATCAAAGAAAAACAGAGCATGCTTAGATTTCCACACAGGCTGATCGCTGAACAATATCACTTTTGAATCACGAGTTTAAGGAACTTACTACAAAATGACCTCGCTATCCTTTCCAGGGGCCTGCCCAGTACTGGATCCGTCATAATTCCACTGTGGGAGATCCTTTGGATCAGAAACAGGTCCCGACAAGGTCTGAAAATAGAAAACAAAGCAGATGTTAGACATAAAAATGCAGACACAACTATGATGCTTGATCTTTTTTTAAATAATGAATCCTTTCTGTACACCAAGGACGATACTTAAACTCCATAAGCACAATTAGTTAAAAATACAGATTGCAAATAATGCTTAATTACTGGGAGCCAGCACTAATATGAACGTGGATCATCAAGGCAGCAAGCACTCCAACTTGCCCACTAGATCACGGCCGGACGAACCAATCCCTGAGGCGTTTATATGATATTCCAGATTTTTTACCAAATAACAGTTGAACTACCTATGACACTGGCAAGTTCCTTAAATATGTGCTTCTGCAGACTGAACAGAACATATCTTCCCACACTGATTTCCCTTCAGACTTCATTCAACCATCTTTGCTACATTTTCCTAAACATAAGCATAAACCGTCTTCTCAGAAATTTCACTTATTTATCCTATCATTCTTCCCAGAGAAGCCGTCTTACGGCAGACTTCCTCTTGCAGAGTCCGTAACACACCTAATACAAGCTGACTTAGTATAGAAAGAATGATTGCATCCCATTCAAAGCCTTAAACTAGGTTGTGACATGGGTGTCAGACATAATTCAAGCCCTGAGACAATCTAAAAGGGTTGCTTTAATGGCATAGAGCCCATTCAAGGTTTCACTACTATATGCCTTGACTGAATCTAGACCTAATGATTTTGAGAACACGGACGAAATCAACCCAAAACTGGTCGAACTTCCGATCCTCGTTCATTATTCCCTTCATCGAACAAGCAAATCAAACTTCTTGTTTTATTCCGCAACCACAAAATAGGGCCTTGAGTGGCGAAGCAACACAAATACACACATACTAACACCAGTACAGTTGTCCATGAACCCGTATTTAAAAAAGCCACATAGATTGCACAAATTCCAAAAGCGGAAATACTGAGAACTGAAGAAAACTCACTTTGGCCTTGCTACGGATATCCATGCCTGATCCTCCGATCCTGCATCAAAAATAATCCAGTCAACACATGGAAACCCACAAATAGTGGAGAACTTTATGTTACACCCAAAAGTGGAAACAAAGCCCAAATCAACATACAGCGGTGGATTGAGGATTCAATCAAACCCACCATATGTACTCTGCAATAACCTTCTCAGTGCAATCACTGAGGTCCAAATTGATCAAATCAGCCACGAGAGACATCCTTCCTTACTGCAACAACGCAAATCAAACCCACGAAATAGAAAAGGCCGGCTGAGCTGCTGTATATCAGCAATCAGTACCGAGTAACAATTTATAGACCGTGAATTAATGAAGAAAATATTTAATGATTAAAACAAAGGCAGCTTGAATGTGAAAACACCGTAACTCCGCAGAAAAGAAGGGTTGGTAGCCGCTTTATTTACCACGGTGAGAGAAAAAGCACGCGACGGTTGAGTTAGGTTAAGTTAAGCTAACACCACCTAGGAGAGGGCAGGTTGACTGGGAGATGTATTGGACTGTAAGTGAGTTCCAGATTCTGCCGGTAACCGCTCCTTCTGACCGGCAATCGCACTGAATCTCTTCTATGCTGGATCCCGCTTGACCGGGCATGAGGTCACCTGCCGTGCCAGACGGAGAATTATTATTATTATAATAATTAATTGGAAAATTCGATTGGAAAATAAAACGTACAGACGGTCATATGGCCGTCAAATTTAATGAAGCAAAGTACATTGGCATGAAATTAGATTCTATAAAATATAATACGTCAAAGCCAATGATTAAGAAAGTGGGTTGTGGATTAGTCAAAGGACAAGACACGTGGGCAGTTGTGGGGCGTTGATTTTAGAGGATTGGACAAACAAATGCTTCGATTTTTAAGACGAGAATTTGTCGGCCCCTCGGTGCTCGTTAGGGCCGAGACGAAATATGTCTTGGACCTTTCAATTTAGCTACAAATTAACAATCTTTTCATTTGTTTAGGGGTGGGAAAAGCAATAAATTTAATTGGCTTGGCCTTATCGAGCGTCTAATTCATTGGGCTATTAGTCACCGTGGGGCCCTCCAACCTTCGTATGCACAACTATTTCCCCTAAGCGAGAGCAAAACAAAAGGTATTGCTTAATTTGATGTTCCCCTCTATTCTGCCCCTAGTCCTACACTCCACATTTGTATTTTTTAATGGAACATATAATTCATATTGGTATTGTTTGTTGGTATGGATTGTAATTTTATATCTATATTGTTCTTTAGTTAAGTTATCATGAGGGGCGGTGGGTCTAGTTCGATTGGCTAAATTGTAGGCAAGAGGTCACGAGGTCTAGTCTCCCCATTGTCCCCATGGTATTGGAGGGCATGTCGCACCAACGTCGTCGATCACATGGAAAAAGTTTACCAGGCACACTACAATTTATAAGAAGGTGGCTACCTGATTTTGACTCTTGCAATCTAAAAAGAAATAAGTTAAGTTATCATGAGTAGTGATTCAATCTATCAAGATCATTTAAGAGTCAAAGTTGTGTAATCACACCTTCAAGGGAGGGTATAATTAAGGAACATATCACCATCATCACCAATTGTGTTCAACTAATTAAGCTATAGTGTTTTGATACTCCACCTTTTTATTTGATGAGTAGTGGCCAAATTTAGTTTTTCATGTAAACCTTCAACATATTGTGGTTAATGTATCAATTGTTTATGTGGGGACCTACTTCTATGTAAAGAATCAACATTTTAACTATAATATGCCAACAACTTAGGCTCTTCCCATAAATCATGGATAAAGTTTACAAAGTTAAGAAAGTGGACTTTAATGAAGAATCAATTGTCACTAGCGATCCAAACTTACCTTTATTTTGCTTGATTTCTTATGGATGTTGTTTTTGTCCTCAAAGTTTGTACTTAACTTTATAATCAACCTCTGGTTTTCTCAATTATGTGGTCTTTAGGTGGTTTTCTACGTGTGATGCTTTTCACTCTTTTTATTTAATATTTGTAATAATGAAAATTGTATACCTTGCACTTTTTCCTTTTGTATGGACTCATTTGTATTAAGGTACCTTTTATGCAATGAATAGTCTATAGTGACATGTTTTAGCATACAAATTAGCAAATGACATGAATCTTGACTAATCTCAACTTCCTACAACCTAAGAATCCTTATATTGTTTTCCACGTTAAGTCAAAATTGTGGCATGAAACTAAACTTTGTCCATTTTTGTAGCACAAAATTAATCCTAGCACTTTTAAAAACTAAAAATTAAAAATTGGGCTCATTTCCTCCTCTTCCTACTAGTTGTTGTTTGACAACTCAACTATGACATATTTCAAAATGTATTATGTAGTGTTGTATAAAAGGACAAACCCTAATTTATTTTAACACATCAAAGAACATCTAGAATATGGGAGTCATGTAGAGAGCATTACATCAACATTACACTAGCATTTGCATATGTAGCAACAAATAGGCATGTTGCATAGTTGCTTGTTGTCTTTGATCCTTATTCACAAGTTGTTAAATTGGTCTACCTAGGGGATTGATTGAGGAGAACATGACCCTTACTTGGAACCTTTTAAAAGGTGTTTATAAACATCAATAATCCCTTATTTGAATTCCAAATCACTAGAGACAAGACACATGAATTGCAAAACTTACTACATCAATTTCATGTAACACAAGTTGATTTTGTGTTGGTGTAGGTTTTTATTTTTCTAGTGGATTAATTTATTTTCCCTTAGTCCAAGATTTTTCCTACACTTTTATTAAGCTTGCTTCGGATAATAAAGTGAATTTATCATTTAATAACTAAGAGATAAGTGATGTGGTGTCCCCTTCCTTAAAGGGTGGAACACTTCTCACTTTTGGTGGTCCATATCCACTTTTGATGGTTAATTCCTATTGGTTGGATTTGCCACCTCCATCGTCTCCTTAGTTCTATATAAACTTACTACCTAGCTTGTATTTTCATTCATTCTCTTGCATTGTTGCATACTTTGACATACATGCACCTTGATGCATGCAGACATTATTCTGCAGATTTGATTTGAGCTCCTAATGCAATCTTGTCATCTTGACATTTGCACATCTCTTGGAATCTTGGGTCTGTAATTGTGTTATTTCATTTACAATTTTATAGCTTATCTCTTTCATAGAAGATCTTGGTTATTCAATGTATTTCAAATTTCTAACATAGTATCAGAGCTTAGATTTTGAGAGGTTTGATTAGTTGGATTCTTGATTAAGCAATTGAATTTTTTGTATAATCTTATATATTCCCGTATGCTCTTCTCTTGTGTTATAATACGATCTAGAGAATCAAAAAGAAATTATGAAGATCTATTAATCTTATATTTGCATGTGTGTTTTTGATGAGATATGGTGATTACAGCTATTCTAGCTATAGTGGTAGTATTTTGATTGTCCCATTACATTCAGGAGGCTCGAGAAAGTCAGATTTGGCTTTTGTTTCACTCAATTTGGTCACCATATGACATAGTAGCAAACAAGGGTTTGAAGCTCATATCTAGTGAATAGCTTTTTGCAGGAGTATTTTTTACCCGAATGGACCTCATCATTATGCTCTGATGGTCCAAAAACCCCTATTCTCATATAAATTTGTTTATTTTAGACAAATTTTATTTTTGGAAAATTTTTATTTTGCCAGGGGGGTCACACTATAGGCTAAATTCAACCATTTAAAAAAAAATCATAACTTTTCACCATGGTGTTCATTTTTGGAAAACAATATATCATTGAAAAGCTAGAGACAAGCACTTTCCATCCACATAGGTATTAAAAATAATTTTATTCATTTTCTACCAAATATTGCAAGTTGAAGCTATTGTTGCATTTTTTCTTCAACAATCCATAACTTTCACCCCATAGCTCCATTTTTTGGAAACAAATAAGCGTTGGAAAGGTATTGAAGAGCACTACATAGCTATAGAGATAATTTTTTCAGATTTTATCTCTAGTTTATTTTGTATCATAATTTGTAATTTTGGTCATTGAGCATTGTATCTTGGATAAGGCTTTGTAAATGCACTAATCATAAAGTGCCAACATTGCAATATCTTGGGGGGTGATTTTTGAGACTAGTGGAAAGGGGGGGTGTCTCTTGGTGTCTCTTTTATATTTTTTTTTCTCTTTTTGTGCACACACAAACAATCTTCTTTTTTGCCTAAAATGGATCAATCAACAGTTCCTATATTAACACTCTACAACTATTTTGATTAGAAAAGTAAAATGCTACTCCACTTGAAAAAGTATGGATTGCATAGGGTAATAATAGGACTAAAATTGAACCAAAAATTGATGTAAAAATTCCAAAATGGTTTAATAAGTGTGATGAAGCATTTAGAACCTTATGTTTGTCTGTATCTCTAGATTTACTCTTTCATGTTGAATCTTTGTCTACACCAAATGAATTTTGGACAATATTGGAAAAAATATTTGGTGTACAAGATGAATTAAGAGGTCGTCAATTGGAGAATGAGCTAACAAGTTTAAGTACTTCAAATTTGTATACAATACAATACTTCTTCACCAAAGTAAAGGCCATAAGATTACAATTGAAATAGTATGGAATTGAGAAAGATGATAAACAATTGATCTTAAGTATTCTCTCTAAAAATGGTCTAGATTATTCAGTCTTTGTTTCTACATTCTATGCCACTAAAATTGCCTTAGGAGCTTCCTACAAAATGCCTTCTCTTGATGTGTTTGCTAATCAACTCACAAAAGAACAAGACAAGTCAGTTTGAATGGGCACTATCAAATATTTTGAGTCTAATGATTTGGTTGCAAATCAAGGCACTAAAGATTAGAAAGATAATGGCAACCAAAGTAAGAAACAAAAGAATCAAGGAGAGAATGTTTCAGATGTATCTTCATCTACTTATAATGTAGACACTAGACCTTTAAATCAAGAAAAATCCAAGAAGCATAAGGCTAAATGTGCTTGTTGTAAGAAACTTGGTCATGATGAACACAAATGTATGAAGAAACAAATTGATCACCTCACACATCTTCTTGAGAAGAGTAATAAAGGAGTCACTAAATCTCCATCTTCATCAAACCAAGAATCTACTGAAATAAAGGAAAATGAGTTCACCAAAATGGAATGGGGGTATGATGTTATTGGGATTAAGGTGTCTCAACCTTTGCAAATCCTAGCATTAATGTTGTTAATTAATTATTTATTTCAACCTATATATTATTTTATGTCATTCTTGTGATGTCACTTTGTGGGACCTACTTTGGTGAGGTGGAAACTTACATGGCAAGTGACTAGGATGACATGCATCCCAAATTGGTGGAAATAGGCACCCACTTTGTGGACCCCCCCCCCCCCATTATAAGCTATTTTAGTGGAATTTGTCATAAGTTGTAAGAGTTGGACTATGACAGCTGCTATGACAGATTATGACAAAACTATGATAGCTTGTATGATAGTGTAAGAGTCAAGACTAGTGAAATTATGGCAGGTGTAAGTCTTGCATGTGGTAGGCCTATTGCATGTTGAGAGGACTGAAATTTGTCATAGTAATTTATGACAGATGTGTTGCATGTTGAGATTTTATGACAGTTGCTTAAGTAGGTGAAGATGGGCACCTTGCATGTTATCTTTTATGTTTGCATGCATGTAATGAAGAGGATGTTGACATGTGACATTTCTAGGCATCCATCTTGGTGCTCTATAAATATGGGCATTTGCTAGAGGAGTTCTGTGAGGAGAATTTTTAATTGTAGGGTTATGTCATCGGATTTCTTCTAGAATAGCAAGATGTAGTCTCCATGTTAAGGCTACGGGCCTGAAATATATTCTAATAAAATTGTTGCAGATTAATACATTGGTTTGATGCTTTGGAGGGTGGGGTTTTTTACCTGAAATGGTTTTTCCCACGTATATAGTGTTTTCTTCTCTTTTGTCTATCTTTCTTCTATTCTTCTTTTCCTCATTCTTAAAATGTTAATTTTATATGTCATTATGCTACTAAATTTTCTTAGATCTAGAACTACATCATCTTTCCTCTAAGGGTTAATGCATGGGAATTCAACTGTGTTTGTTTCCGCTTTATGGTATAGTAGTATGTGCTTGTATTAGGGTGATTAAAATCTAATTTGTTTAAAGAAACATAAGATAATGAAGATGCATACTAGTTCTTGGAAGACTTCTAAGTTTGTCATGTTCCCCTTTCATTTGGTATCAAAGCTCAGCTCCAGACTTGCATGTGCTTGCATGTGTATTTTTATAAGTTGTGTGTACTTGCATGTGTGTTGTATGTACTTGCATGGACTTGCATGTCACTTGCATGTGCTTGCATGTGTATGTTTGTAAGTTGCATGTACTTGCATGTGTGTTGCATGTACTTGCATGTCACTTACATGTGTATGTTTGTAATTTGCATGCACTTGCATGTGTAATGCATGTACTTGCATGTCACTTGCATGTCACTTGCATGTGCTCGCATGGTGTTGCATGTGGTGTTTAGGGTTTTGGGTACTCCTTCTTTTGTGATTTCTTAGCCTAGCAAGCTTGAGGGAATCTGTTTTAAAGAAATTGGTTGATTATTAATCCTTGGTTGAGTGGAAGTTTTGCGGTTGATCTTGTTTTTTGGAAACAACAGGCATTGTGAAGAATGGAAAAGAGAGTTTGTATGGAGTTGGTCATGTGGTTACATTTGATATTTTATTGATCTAGAGCTCCTAATTTGATAGTTGAATAACCCTCATGCATGGTGGTTATTTTTCATTTTGCGGTTATGTGCAGTAGAGTTTTCATATTGGGTGTTTGAGATGGAATCTCTGGTCATATGAAGAGACTCGTGTTGTTATTACTTTAGTTTGGTGTGCCTATGTTTGGTGTTTGTTTTTAATTCCTAACATTGGAAGGCATTGTTTTAATAACCCCAAATGCATGTAGGGTATGGAGTTGATCATTGGATGATTTGGAAGCTTCTAAAATAGTTTAATTCTCTCTCAGATGCATGTACATGGTGGTGGTAGAGTTGGCCTACAAATGGACCTGGAGTTCATGGACCTCTTCTTCCTTTGGTTGGTTGTACTTGCATGTCTCAACTTCATGTTGGTTGGATTTGAAGGTTTTATGGATTTTCCATAAAAAATATATGGTTATGCATATTCATGATATTCCATCATTCTGGTTTAACTATTATGGTTGTATACAAACTTGAGGGTCTTCTAGATGATAAGTGGATATGGATTTGCATGTGTGTTCCAAACACAATGGTTTTGCAAGTTTTACATGGTTAATCAAATCTTGTAGTTTTGTAGATCTGCAAATGAACTATTTTTCAGATTATGTTTCCTTTGGGTTATTTGGATGAAAGATAGTTGCAGGTTTGCATGTATGCTTCATGCATGGCTTGAGAATTTTTTATAGTTTTCCTAAAAGGTTGTGGGTTCTTGTAGCTCTTGAGTATTCACTTGTCACATGAAATATGTGATCTATTATTGTGGATGTTTAAGTGGATTTAGATCTACATGGAGATGTTTTTATAGGTTTTATATGTTAATAGAAATTTATGGTTTGTAGATTTGTGGAGAATATTGTGTTTAGAATCTTCGAGTTTTATGGATGAAAATAATTGTAGATTTGTAGGAATGTTTGTTTAGTCCCCTGACTATGGTATTCAGTTATGGATTTATTTGGCAAATCAAGTTTGTTGGTGATTTGATGTTTGAGTCTTAAAATCTACATGTTATCTTCTTTGTTATCTCAATTTTGCATGTTACTAATGTGATGATGAGTTTTCATGATTCAGTGTTTGTGATCTACGAGTTATGTAGTTTGTGGATTAGCTACCCATTGGTTGCAGTGGAATGAATTGAATGTGGACTATCTATATCCACGAGATTGTTTTAGTGATGGTAAAGATTTCATTAGTTGACCTTGTCTGTGGTCATTTGTGCATTGGTATGTGTTGCATTGGGATGAGAGGATGGTGTTGAGTACCTAGATAGTTAGCAACAGGGACCTGTAGCATGTAGTTTTATCTTCTTGGCTTGGAGATCTTGGTTTCACTTGTATGTTACTGACATTATAGTTGAGTGTGTGTAGACTTGGATGATCTTCATGGAGGAGATGTTTTTCATGATGCTTGGAGAGCTTGGTGTCACTGTTCAGTGGGAACTTTGGCAGTGATGTGTATTCATCACTTGGTGATGGATGATATTCTTTAGTGTTGCAGATGTTTCTAGGAGGAGCTCTTAGATCCTGTTGTTGCATAATGGTTCTTTCACATTTGTATGAACACTATTTTGAAGATGGTCATCTTCATGAGATTGAAGATGTGTGATACCTCAGATCCATGGAGGTATCTTAGAGTCTTTGTTTGGGGTGTCAGTAATGCTTTGACAGGTGATGTTGGTTTAAAGTATGTTGTTGGTATGCCATGGTATACTCTTGATGGCGCATTAGAGTTTTGTCTTTTTGCATTTCTCTTGAGACCTTGGTTTGTTCACTTGGAGCATGGGATCTCCTAAGGAAGATGGTAAGATCATGATGTCATGATAAGTTCCTAATTCTACTGATTGGAGCTTTGATAGTGGTCTGGTGATTCTCTATGTTTTGGGTGCATTGGTCATATGCTTGAGAACTTCATAATAGTGCAGTGATGCATTTGGAGTTTAGCATGATATTTTTTTTTGTTGGTGCTCATGGATACATGGAGAATGAGGTGAGGTTGTATTTCTCTTGAGATGAGAGAAGTGTTGTTGAGATGGTTACTCTTGATGAGATTTCAATAGAAAGTATGATGAGCCTACACCTTGGTAGGATGTGAGTTCAACATTGACCAATGAGGAGATCGCTCTTAGAGGAGTCATGATGGATTGCATATCTTGTAGGAGTGTTCTCATTCCCCACTCTTGGTCTACTCAGCAGCTTATTGCTTGAGAGGTATTGCCCATTGTTTCTCTCAAGTGCTTTATGCTTTCTTTCATAGACATGGATCTTGAGTTGTTATTAGATGGTTCTAAAAGATTCATTGTGGGAGATGGATAGCATGGTTATCTCCTTGGGTTTACTTTTCATTTATGATGATCATAGGAGATGGTAGTGGGTTGATTTCTTGAGATGGGAAATGCAGTAGTTTTATCTTCTTTGAGAAGCTTACATCCATGTAGATATATGATATATATGTTATGTTTGATCTAATGAGATTGGATGTTTGGGTGTTGTTGAGGCTTCTTTGGGGTTGTGAAGGAGATCTTACTTGGCACAACTTGGCACTTTGAGGTGTTGGTAGAAGGACATGATTGGGATATGATTTATAGGTCTTCTCTTTGTTCTATGGCTTCTTCTTGGAGGTTTATGCTCACATGGTTCAGTGTGGTGGACTTGGGAGAGTTATGGTGACATGTTTTCAAAGACTTTGCAACATTTTGTGTTGCATGTGTAGATCATTGTGATTTTTCTTTGTTACTACATGATTTAATTATTAGCCACACTTTAGTATAAGTGTTGATTGGTAGGCTTGATATCCCATGGTCTATTTTTAGATTTGGCATTACCCATGTAGTGGAAGTTCCTGGATGTGTATGTTCTTCATTGAAAAGTTTGACACATGGAGCTTGTGATTACAATTCATGGGTTGGATATGTTGTTAGAATAAGTTCTACTAATTTTTTGGATACCTTTTGGTATGGTAGATTAGATGGATTAGCATTTGTTGTGGTTGCTATTTCTAATCTAGTGGGCTTATCAGTTGGATGAGGGAAACCTATTTTGGTTGTTGTTCTAGCTGATGGTTTATCTTGTTCTCTGGAGGATTCTTTAGCTTCAGTATTATGTTATGGTTATGGGCTTGGAGTTGGTTGAGCTTCTATTTAGCTCGTGATCATATTGGAGTTGTTGTAGTAGCATGCAACCTTTGTTATCACTTGGATTTGATGCTTGTTCACTTTGGATTGTTGTATATACACCTTGGCTTGTTCCTTTTCTTCCATAGGTGGCATGTTGGAGGATGACATGAGTTCTTTCCTGATATGGTGGACATTATGGATGTTGTTGCAAGTATCTTGTTAGTGCACGAGATCATGTTGGAGGTTCATGTGGTTTTATGGATGGTTGTGATGATGTTGTTTAGCTCCTAGTAGTTAAAATCATGCTTAAATTTTTGCTCTTGAAAGGCCTTTGACAAGTGGGGGAATGTTGGGATTAAGGTGTCTCAACCTTTGCAAATCCTAGCATTAATGTTAATTGATTATTTATTTCAGCCTATGTATTATTTTATGTCATTCTTGTGATGTCACTTTATGGGACCTACTTTGGTGAGGTGGACACTTACGTGGCAAGTGACTAGGATGACATGCATCCTAAATTGGTGGAAATAGGTGTTCCACTTTGTGGACCCCATTGTAAGCTATTTTAGTGGAAATTGTCATAAGTTGCAAGAGTTGGACTATGATAGTTGCTATAATGGATTATGACAAAACTATGACAGCTTGTATGATAGTGTAAGAGTAGAGACTAGTGAAATTATGGAAGGTGTAATTCTTGCATGTGGTGGGCATATTGCATGTTGAGAGGACTGGAATTTTTCATAGTAATTTATGACAGATGTGTTGCATGTTGAGATTTTATGATAATTGCTTAAGCAGGTGAAGATAGGCACCTTGCATGTTATCCTTTATGTTTGCATGCATGCAGTGAAGAGGATGTTGACATGTGGCATTTCTAGGCATCCATCTTGGTGCTCTATAAATATGGGCATTTGCTAGAGGAGTTGTGTGGGGAGAATTTTTAATTGTAGGGTTATGCTGTCGAATTTCTTCCAGAAGAGCAAGATGTAGTCTCCATGTTAAGGTTGTGAGCTTGAAATGTATTGTAACCAAATTGTTGTAGATTAATACATTGGTTTGATGCTTTGGAGGGTGGGGTTTTTTACCTGAAATGGTTTTCCCCGCGTATATCATGTTTTCTTCTCTTTTGTCTATCTTTCTTCAGTTCTTCGTGTTTCTCATTTTTAAAATGTTAATTTTATATGCCATTGTGCTACTAAAATTTTCTTAGATCTGGAACTACATCATCTTTTCTCTAAGGGTTAATGTATGGGAATTCAACTGTGTCTGTTTCCACTTTATGGCATAATAGTATGTGCTTGTATTAGGGTGATTGAAATATGATTTGTTTAAAGAAACATAAGATACTGAAGATGCACACTAGTTCTTGGAAGACTTTATGAGTTCATCATTCCCCTTTTAGATGTGCCTATCTTCCTCTAGTTCATTAGGAAAAAGAGATCCCTAGGGCAAGATTGACTTTCAAGCCTTAGGTGAGTCAACCTTGAAGGAGATCTTGTTGTTTTCCTTATGACCTAGGATGGGGTAAATCAGCTTGAATGCACTTTTGGGAGATAGATGAAAAATAATAAATGAATGTAATGATGCAATATAGCACATGAAACCTCTAAATTAAACCTTATTCTGATAGAACCAACAATGTTTTAGCATATCTAAGAAAGATATGATTTTATGCACCTGTCACAAAAAGGCTGTGTTGAGTGTCCTCTTGGGACTCATTTTCCCAAGGGTGAATGGGCCTTGCTATAGGGGTTGAAAATATGCTTTCACGACCCTCTACTCCTAGGTCTGCATTCACAATTCCTTTGGGTTTCACAATAAAAAAATTAGAAATAAATTATGAAAGTGAGTTTATGTGGTTTGATGATAATGTTGAAAACTTTTGCAATTTTTCTCTTTTGATATATCTTCGATCCTTCTTCAACCTAAGATCTGCAAAACACACAAGAGGGAAAAAATTGTTTGTTTTTAGGAATTGGGAGCCTATTCTATCAAACCCTATATTTTGGTAATTAAACCTGAATTGAAGCAATGAAACATGAAAGGAATGATGAACGAAAATTTATGTTGCAACTCACCAAACCCTGATTAGAGAATCTCTTGAAGGACTAAACTTAGTAGATCCCTCCAAGGTCTTGATCTTACATGAAATAGCTTGATTGATGATGTGATCTTGATGCTTGAATCTTGACTTGAATGCTTGAAACCTACATCACAATGTTAGCTCCAAAAGCAAGTATGAATGCAAATAAACATGATTATCTTGATCTTGATTTCATTGTAGATACTTTGAAAATCTTCTCAAAACACATCCCATAACAATCTAACTTAGGGAATGATCTCTTGAAAATCTAGGATTTGAAATGATAAAAATACCTTGCTTTTATAGGTAATTCTCTAATTTCCTAAAAATTAAACATTACAAGCCAACATTTGAATTTGAATTTAGGATCATAAAAGGCTTGGTCTTTTAGATAAGTTTAATAAAAGGCTGGCAAGTTGGAAGGGTGCTCGTCTCAGCGAGGCAGGTAAGGTGTAACTCATCTCCTCCACTTCACAAAATCTTACTCTCTATGCCTTGAGTTTAGGAGATGAGTTGCACCTTACCTACCTAGTTGAGAAGAGCACCCTTCCAACCATCCAACCTTTTATTACATGTATCCAAAAGACTAGCCCAAATAGATAGAAGGAAAAACTCCACAACTATAAGACAAAATCCTTGCCAATTTAATTTGAAGGTACTCCAGAGTGTTGAGGAAGAAAAGTTGACTCTTAGGGAAGTTCACACACTAACTAGAAGCTTTCTCATAACCATCAATCACCAACTTAATGGACTTAATTTCTCTAACCAAGGACTCACCCATGATGATAGTATTTGTAGACACTGAAAAATGTCCTAAATGATATCATACACTCGAATCAGGTATACTAACATCATTTTCTCTCGAAACTCATTCTCTTTTCGTGTAATTAATTGAATTATCCTAGCTAATTAATTAATTGCATAATTTTCCTCTATTAACGTAATGCATCAAATTGGTTTAATTCACCCATTTTCATGCTAACATTTCATCTCATTAAATTAAATAAATTATACTATTTAATTTAATTCCCTAAGTCATCTTATTTAATTAAATAACCCTATTTAATTAAATGTCATTTTACATTTCCCCATTCATTAAATCATTTAATTTAATGAATATCACTTTAATTCTTCTAAAATCCCCTAATTGTGTGATTAAACCTTGTTTAATTAACAATTAATCTAATTTTCCTCCAAAAGGGGAATATTCCCTTCCCTTTTGCATAATTAAACTTTGTTTTAATTAGCAAAATATCTATTTCCTCACTCATCAATATTCTAAAGAATATTCTCTCTTCTCCAATCATTTAAAAAAGGGTATTCTCACTTGGCTTCTTGAGCAAGCTAAACTTGTGACTTCTTGAGCAAGTTACCTTGTGACTTGTGTGTGCAGGTCAAAAGTCTGTTTATTTGGAACAAATGGGAACCTTTGATTAAAATCTCATTTTGCATTCTCGCCTATTGATGAGAATCCATGATCCATGCCTCTTCAGGTTCTTTCATCCATGACCGTTGATTGATTTTTTTGATCTCAACCCTTCATTTCTCATTCGCTCTCCTATAAATAGAACACTATTTGGAGACAAATGGATCCATCTATCAATTGCAAACTTATGTTGTTGAATTCACTCACACTCACACTCATAATTTACTCACATTTAGTATATTTTAGTTCATTTTTTAGTTGCATATTAGTTTTAAGCTTCCATTAATGGCCACCATGAATCCATCTTAGCTTGTTTATAAATTAGGGTTTGACTCTTTTAGCTTAGAATAGCTTCACAATTGCATACGTAGATCATTTTTAGCATAAAATCATGTTAATTTAGCTTGCATCATGTTCAATTTTGCATAAATAATGTTTTCATCCATTTATCACAATAGTTTCAGTGATTCTCCTCAATAGAATCAATTGGAACAGGCTCATTGATCATGGGATTGGGAAAGGGTCATTGTTCCACATCAACAAAACACCAATTCCAAAATAGGATAAGTTTTGAATGGGTTAGAGTAGGCATGTAACTATTTTCATAGTTTGTAGTGTTCAGTTTTAAATAAATGCCCAGTTTAATTTTCATTTAAATGATCTTGTTTGAGATTGAGTATTAGTGGCTACGTTATGCTTCAATTCATCATGGATCAAGCATAATCAACCCATATTGATAATCCTCGATCAACAGTATCATCAACAAATTGTTGATGCATGATAGGCATGCACTGAGAAGAGGGAACCAAACCCTGCAATGAGCCAACCAAAAGTGCATTCAGAATATTCTAAACTAACACCTCAACCATCAAGATGAAAAATAATAGGAGAAATAGGATCCCCTTGTCTGATATCACATGGGCTGCAAAATAAAGGAG